>WAAB01020817.1:21234-37050 GCA_013389865.1 Piaya cayana | reverse complement strand
TTTCTTCTCCCTTTCTTCTTTGGTCTCGTACAGGGGGGTGGGGGGAGGAGGAGAGACTGCATTTTACTGTGGGTTTGGGTAGTTGCCAGAGGGGTTCCACTCAACCTTTTACATCATAGCTTGGCCATTTCTGGGGCATTACAAATACTATAATTAAACCCCCTCAGACAAGTACATAATCTTACGTCTTAACTGTGTTCCCATTGGCTAGCAGCATTGATGTATTCTCCTTTACATCATTTGTCCTGTTGTTTCACTCTGATGCTGTGTTTGAGTTCATTTCAGCAGCAAAAAATCTTGTATGAGGCTGCTTCACAGTTTTTTTATGCTACTCGAGGTGGACGAGTTTAGAAGGTAACATGAAATGATTCTCTCATAGGTTGTAATGTAGTTTTGGACAGAAGGCACTGCACTGATATAAGATGATGATTTAAGGTTTGGCAGACTTTGAGTAACATCTAGCATGCATTTTCCCTCCAAATTCTTCTAATCTAACTTAATAGGTAAATCATGTTTTCTCTCTGCTTTCCTGATCATCCTCCATTAACCTGCAGTCATTGATAAATATACATTGCCTCATAATGTTGCATAAACATAGAAGGCAAATAGAAAGTAAACAAAACCCAAGTTAAAATAATAGTAAAGATTTTGATGGCTTATTAATCATTTATATAAAGCTTATTAATCAAATGGATACTTAAAACCAAAATGCGTTCTTCCAAAATGAGAGAACAGAGGCAATGATGGCCTTATCTCTCTTAGGAGATGAAAACTTGCAGAAGCCAGTTCTCCATCATCCCTAATTCACATTTAAATGCTCAGACTCTGGAAACAGGAGTACATCCCCATACTAACTCATTGGCTCTTTTTGTATAGAAGCTCCTGCTGTAAAGGCTGCTATACACAAAAGCTGGTCTGTCTTCTCCATCATTATTTTCTTCTCCTTTCCTTGATCCTTCATTTACTACTAAGTTTGTTTATTTCTGTTACATCTCTTCAGAACCTGGTGAATAAATGAGTAGTGTAAACTTTGTTTTGTATGCCCAAGAACTAATGCCCACCCACCCCAGTTTTCTTTCCTCTGCTAGAGTTCTCAGCACCCCAGATGAAAGCATAACAATAGAAATGGCTAGTTCAGTACTCTTGAAAGCTGAGTGAGTGCCAGGCTTGGACATGTAAATCAGTACTGGAGGCTGGAGAGAAGCTGCTGAGGGTAGGACTACTCATGACCGAGAAGAGGACTTCTGTCCCAGCTGAATGGATATCTTTGGAGAAATAAGGGGGAAATAAGCACAATCTTTTGGCTAAACTTGTCATGTTGAAGCATGGTTTCTTCCTAAATGTTTAATTTACCCAGTTGAACCTGAGATAAAGTATACATAGTCTGGTCCACATCTAAACGTGTTAGCTGGACCATGTTAAAATTCAGCTTTAAATTCTTATTCTAGAAAAAGTCACACTTTATAATATAGAGAAGGAAGAAGCTGTCTACAATCTGGGTGATTAATGGGCTGAAAGCAGATGTGATATATAACAGAGTTTGTAAGCCCCCTCTACTACCTGGAAGTGAAGTTTGGCTGTCACAGACAAGAGAAAGGGATAAATTTCAAAGCAGACTGAAACTGTAGCCAAAATGCATTAAATGATTGCACAGCCAGGACTGACTTTGATCACACCTCAAAAGTAAAACAAACACAAGCGTGAAGAAGAAAGGGTTTTTTCCCCCCAAAAATAGCTCAAAAAGATAAATTCATTAAAGGAAAACAAGAACTTGAGGGAAATGGTATTAAATATGACTCGGTATTTTAAATCCCTTGTTGCTACTGTATGGGTGAATGTGATTCCACTTAGGGAACTGGTATGACCCTGCAGTTTCACTTCATCCTCTGGGAGGGAAAGGAGTTGTGGACTTTTGCATGAACCTCTGCATTCATCTAATCTATCTGGAAACAAATGTGGTCTAGTTGGTATGTTTTGTGCAGTCCAGTATGCACGTAGCCTAATATAGAAGTCACCTGTAATAACTGTAGATCTGTGCCAATGGTAAAAAATAACCAATGTACAAAGACAGAAAAAGAAATAACGCTAATTTATGTGGAGATCACAGGGCTGCAGAACCATGTGTCATCATCTTAATTTTAAAGACAGAAAGCTCGAGAAGGGAGCCATGAAACGGTTTATTCCAGTCAGACAGACTATGAAAAGCAAAAATCCTAGATTTCTGTTTCAATCTACTGCTGACTTATGAAAACCTACTAAGAAAGAAAGGGGGAAAGTATATTCATGTAAATTCTAGTTTTGACTCAAAGGAGCAGGCAGCATGATGAACACAGTATATTCTCTCTTTGTCATCAGAGTTTAGTCAAGCTAATTTTGGAATTTAGGAAGGCATAATACCTAGTTTTTGCCTTCTACCTGCATAGGTAGTTTAAACAAGGTTTACTTGTTTATGTAGTTTAATTCCTAAGGCTGGAGAATAGCCCATCTAGAAACCAAGTCAGACTTTAACATTACCTGAGTTTAAAAATGCTGCTCTGTATACTTTGTTATAGGAAACAGTCAAGCTGACTGGGTATGTATAGTTAAGAACAGATGTTTCTGTTCAAACCCACATCTTATAATATTTGGTAATTTACACTTCCAAACCTTTGCAGATAGTAATTTTATAATATAATTGTGAGAATCACAAAAGACTACACTTCCACCTTTCTGTCCCAGTTTTTCTTGGTATGTAAGAAAAAAGTCGACAGAAAGCACAAACAAAGCAGCATCTCTGTGTTACCTGACAGCCTGCATAAAGGAGACCGAGCACCTGATTTTGCAGTGTCCTGTATCTTGTCTAGTTTTACCAACATGTACACTGAAGAAAATTCTGCCAAGAAGGTGGGATCTCCAGGTTGCTTAGTTCTTCTCTCTGCATTATTGGGAGCATCACACACAGCCTCAGAACCTCGATCAGAAAGGAAGAGCAACATATTTGCTCTTTCTAAAAACAATTGAGGGCTAAGGCTGCAAAGTTTGATTTAAAATGTCCAGTATTACTTTAGACAGACATAGTTTATGGCAGGTATCCTCATGCAATTCATGGGAACAGAAGTTCTCTAAAATCTTAGTAAGAAAAAGTATGAACAATTTCAGCTTATGCCACTGAATACCTAAAAAGAATCCCCTGGTTAAGATTATCTTGCTCTCTCTTTTTCTCTCTATTTGAAATGTTATTAACAAAAGCTCAAACAAAATAAAAATATACCATCAAAATAATTCCATCTGGATTTTTAACTGTGCACATTCTAGTATTTTTTTTCTGGCACGGTAGAACTTGGAAAACTTTTCTGCTGCAAACTAGGTGTATGAACACATTTTAAATAATTTCACCGACTGTAAGTGTATCCAATTTGAAAGAGATTGCTCTTATAATATGTTAACAAATAAACATAAATCAAACCAAACCTGGAAGAAACCCAAATACTTTCTTCTTTTTTTTTAATACTTAAAAGAAAAATTCTGATCTCAGGAGTAGCAGTAGAGAATGGTTTCAAAAAGCAATAATAGCATTACTGGCTTTTTTTGCATTTTGATATTTTAAGTCATATTTTACACTTTTTTTTAAAAAGGAAAAATCCCATGAAATTATTGTCACACTTCTGACAGTACCTTCTTCAGCTTTGATGATAGTAAGTAATACGACAGCCTCAGTTCCATTGTCGAGGGAAAGAGTGAAGTCTTCATTTTTCTTCTAGTGTAATAGATTAAATTGGAGAATCCATTTTAGTCAGGATGTTGGTGAAGTTATGAGCTTACTGCACCTTTTAAAATGAAATATTTAAACAAGTGGAACCTTACGTGGATGATGCATTAAGCTGACACAGGATGTAAATCAAACAACACCTAAAAGTTCTTTAACAAAGTCAATTATATTATATAAGTGTAACAGAGATGGAAAATCTTTATCCTGTGCATCTGGCATTTTTTTTTCTATTGAGATAAAAACCTTTCCACAGATGCAGAATATCATTTGTAACTGCTTAGCATTGTGCTGCAAACTTAAAAGAAATAAAACAAGTGTGTTCTTTATTGATGTTATTGGAAAATGGCGTTCCATAATCTAAACATCTACTAGAAACATCTACTCGGTTCCCAAAATCATCTCTATTAGATTATGTAGATCTCATCTATGAAAATGTTTCTAAACTTAATCTGTCAAGGCTTCAAAGAGTCTATAAGCAAATACTTAGATTTGCATTAGATTTTTGACTTTGAAATCCATTATTGTAAGTTCCTTGCTGACTTTGATGTGCTGCCTTTACACCTCCTCTCTGAGAAAGGAGGTGTAAAGGCAACACATTAGTTTATAGATGTTCACAGACTGTTTTTCGGATAAGGCCATTTAAATCTCTTTTGAAGGTCAATCCCAGCTCTTATCATTCACGAAGTAATAATAACAGAGAGAGTCTGCCTAGAGTGAGGACTGCTTTAAAACACAAAATAGCAGGGGTGGAATGAACTTACTTAACTCTTGACCTAGCACAATATCAGCATTCTAGTGTTTTGCTGTGACAATGCCCTGCTAAGGCACATTGTGAAATTTCAATACAGATGTATAGAATTAAATGATTAAGGAGAAAAACAGGGTGCAGTTGTTTACAGCTAGACATTTTTTATTTGATTTCTCTGATTTCTTTTTTTTTTTGTTTCAGTTAAAGTATTTATGAATCTTTCAAATACTGCTTGAAACACAAAATAAGATAACCCATGTTCAAACATACAGTAAGAATTTCCTTTGGGTAACATATAAACATAAATATCTATAAAAAGAATAGTGCCAGACTGATTTAAGAAATTTTGTGCTGGCATGTTTGCCGTTGTGTTTTGAGATGCTGTGTATGCTTTAGTTTTCCTGTGGTCAGGATAATACTACTATATATCATGCTTCACAAGGTTTTTGGAGAAAGTAACTTCAGAATGGACTGTTTCATTTGCAAAGGGATCTTCTTGCCCAAATAATTTGCAAAATATCACTAAGAATTGCGATAAAACTAGTCATTTTAGAGTTTTATTTAAATGACGTATAACAGGGAGAAAAGTCAGATATGCCATTCATTGACCCACTTAAATACAAGCAACAACTAAAAGTGTTTAAGCATATTACATTTGTGCTACAGTCCCCTGTGTGTTTTCTCACATAAACAGTTTCAGACTCCAGCTTTGCCTCTGTTCATTTTAGGTGCTTATCAAGTCCACATTTTGAATGATTCTTGTGATTCTCCCCAGATCAGCAGAGGCATGGAAGGTTTGTCACCCACTTTTCTGCAAATGGGAAGTGATGCATAGTGATGAAATGATTTAGTGTTTCACAGGCACTTTGTCAGAACAAGTACTTGGGATCATCATTCCTAAGGTCTAGGTAAGTTTGGATTATTGCAGTAGCCTTTCTTTATGGGTCTAGAACTTACCTTGTAGCTTTTGCAGCAGTAGGAGGAAAATTCACATGTATGAGCTGCTCTTCAGCATGTAGTTGTAAGAGCTGTTGAACAGCTTAACAACAGTTACATGTTGCGTTGAAAAAAAATTCTTTAGAGGTAGTGATTTTCTTTAGAGGTAGAGGAGGTTATTTTTTTTTGTCAGTACAATAAGTGAATTGCTCTGACTGCTCTAACTTCACAGGCAGGTTGGAGCATTTGTGCCACAATCTGTACTGTGGAAGGCTGGAGGAAAGCAACAGCTTGTGGGCAGAAAGGCTACTAAGCCCTTTGCAGACCGGGAAACAGTTTCTTATCCTGAACTTTCCAATCTGGCCTAGAAATAAAAGAAATCCTAATGTAGGTCAGCAGGAAAAGTACTAATTTAGGCCTCCTATGCTAAGCTTCCATGCTGTAGTAGGGATCATACATGTCACTGATGTCAAATACTAGATTTGGATAGCTAAAACTTTAACTCTTGTGATGATGAGGAGGAATATCCATGATCTACTTAAATAACTGTAAGCTTATATTTCTTCAATGCAAATGAAAAGTAAGTATGCCTCAAATTCTTCAAACACTGGCTGAATCTGACTTAGGAACTTCAATGTGTGTATATAGAAGGATCAAAGTAAATATCCCTTTGCTAGTAATTTTCTAAAGATTTATGATTTTAAGACTCCAAGCTTATTTCTTCAAAACCTTCACTTGTGTTATATTTCTTCTCTTAGTTAGATAATAAAAAAAAGAAACAACAACCAACATCCTCCAATAAACCCCAAAATCACCCAGAAGGATCTCTGCAGAGGATCTCAGATTCCACTTGTTGTGGTTCTGCTTGGGGTCTAGTTTCCCCCTTTTCCTGCGGACCTGACAATAGCAATGTATTTCCTGTCTGCCTGAAGACCACTGGAGAAGTGCCAGTCATAATCTTCCCCTTATTGATTCTGGTCAGAAGCTATTGACAGCTTTAAAAAGATTATGTTTTAATTGGGGATCAGATAGATGGCATTTTAAGGTATTTAATTTCGCTTTGTAACTCGCCATAGATTAGCTGAGTGGTTCCACAACTCAAGGAGGATAAAGATGAATGTGTTGTCCTTTTCTTTAGGTGACCCTGAGTGCAAATGTAGCTCAGGCTAAAGTGACTGGAAATCTTTTTCTATCACTGGACTGAAAAGGTTGAATGTGAATTCATTAGTGTTATCTTTGTTTAAGGCACAATATCTACACCTCACAAAGCTCACATCTTCAGTGGTCACACATATGTGGTTTAATAGAGAAATAGGCTGGTGAGGTAAACAAAGAAAAAACAAGAAAAAGAGTTATAATTCACATTGTCTTGAAACACATATGTTTGCTTACAGCTCTACAAAGCAGGTGTGCAGAAGTCCCTAATTTGGTGGTAATATGCTCTTCTTGCAAAGAAGGTTCAAATACTGGAAAAAGATTCTGAAAACTATTTTCTGTGCATTCAAAGGAATGAAGATACTCTTAAAATGAAAATCAATTCAAGTGACAAGCAGTCAAAAAACCTGATTTCTGAGACCTACAGACCCCCGTGTGCCTTAACCTGGACAGCCGAAGTCTGGTGATTCCATATTCAGGACTCAAAATTGTATGGTGGACTGTCAGAAGGTGCCCTCAAGAGATCTAGGTCTATTTTACCAGGAGATGCCTCATAATACATATTAAAGAAAGTTTAGGACCTAGCAACCTGTGTGTGCTGAATACAACAAGGATATAATTTCAGATTTACTGGGTGGTAAATTTGGAGGCATTTTTCCCAGAGATGATTTTCGTTTCTGTCTAGGCTTGGTTTGTCGACTCTGAGAAGTGAGGCAGATTTTCCATCATCCAGGTAAGTATTGCAGAGAAATTGTCTTACAGAGAAATTCATTGTCATACATGAGACGGCTCTCATGTGACTCAAAGCTATCACATTTACTATGTAATAATACCTAGCACATTATTGATGATTTCTGTGAAGTACTCTATATGGGAATATTGCAATTTTAGTTAAGATAAGAGTTTGAAAGAACCTCTGTTGCTTAATTTTATCATCCAGAAACATGGTAATTGCTGTACATTGCAAAAGAGAGACCACTGGAGAACTCTAGAAGAAAATTTGTTTGTTCTGCATAACGGTTATAATACACATTAGTATGCAGGTAAGCAACTATTCATAGAGTTAGTATTTCTGATACATCAAGAGATAAAAGGAGGACCCAGTTTGTGTGATAGGATGAGGATCTTAAAGATCACTCTTAAAGGGTGAGGTGAGTGATTGGAATATAGAGAGATTTATGCCTGAAATACTTGCTCTTTTGATAGTGTTTATATATTTTCAAAATACGTTTAATGGGTGCCATATACACTTTGTTCTTCTTCATCCCACTTATAACTAAGAGATCATCTTTTATCTGAAAGTGCCTACACAAGGTAGGGAAGACATTTAATCTCTGTGTAATACTTTCATATGCCCTATCATCCTTCTCCCTGCTGCCACTGTAGGTCCCTAGGACCTCACAGTTAAGAACACATTCTTCCTCATATAGTTCCTGTGAGACTGGGGAGTGCTGTCATCCCTGTATTACTGCTGGAGGGTTGAAGCATGGACTGCTAGGCAGCATGTCCAAGCTCATAGTGGAAGTCAGCAGGACAGCGGGGAGGTGAGAGCCAGGATAAAATCCTGACAAGAAGATAGTTAATTTTCCTCAGAACAAGTCAAACCAAATAGTAAATGTAAAAGAAATTGGGATGAGGATGACTTCTGCGGGCTTTGCAGAAATGATGAGCCTTTAGAAGAATTTAAAAATAAGATGTCCTTTCCTCTGGGTTCAAGATTTTCTGGTGCTGGCAGAATCTCAGGTCCTTGATTTTCTTGTTGTCCAGGAGCTTGTTGAATGGGCATGACTTTAGAAAGCCTTACAGAAACATGCAGAAAATAATTTAATCCTGTGGTCTCCTGAATGATTCCCTACTCCTCTTTTATTCCATCCTTTATGTACAAAATTTCCCTCTTCTTGATGGAATGGTAATCAGTTCAGAAAGCCTCTAGATTCTCAGAACAGAAACGGAATGTGTTATTTTGGTGAAAGGTGGAAGAGATGAGCCTGGAGGAGCAGGACAAATATATGAAGCAAGATAATGGATCACTAGGAACCAACTGAGAGATCTGAACGGAGCAGTGAGCGGATGTGAAAGAGGGTGTGGGCCTTATATTTGACAGCAGTGTTCAGATGGCTTACACAAGGGTGACACAGATATCAGGGATTGAGGGGAAGGTTGCAATAATCAAAGGAAGACATGAATGCACTGCAGAACTTAAAATATCCACTAAGGTCAGCCTCTCCGAAACACCAAGAAATCCAGTGTGTAGCAATTACTTTTGTACAGAGGATTTAACTGAAATAACCTCCAAGTCCATGTTGAGAAGGAAGTATTAATTGGCTCTGCCAAACTGAAATGTTGAGAAGAAATTTATATTTCATACACTAACTCTCATATGGGCCAGGAACCAAAGAAAGCAGGCTTTCTGGGACTTGAGATGAAGATGGTTCTTTTTCTTTTTACATCAGATATTACATAACCCAGAGCTATTTCCTTATATTTGAAAAGACTTTATTTGTGGCTGAGGTCAGACTGACAGACTCCAGGGAAAGAGCATCAAACTGTTCCTGTAAATTTTATTCTCAGAAAGCGAGTGACTCTGTTCCAGGATGGTTTGGCTGGTGCTTTTATTGTTGTCAGTCCATAAGAACAATTATAAATATCATTATCAAGTGACTTAATTTTAGTAATTGTCCACTGCTTCTACTTGCACAAAATGGCTACAAGGAGGAATAACTTTATCTATTCTATCCTGAACCACTTCTTTGACCTGGGCTGAATTCAGGACAGCCCTTTTCATCTCCACGTGGAAGCCAACCTTTTGGTCTTTCCCAGCCTCAGACTCAGCCTGGGTTATATTAAATTACTTTCAGTGGTCAGCAAGTTCAATGAAAATCCATGCTCAGCTGCTCCCTGCTGTTTAATGGACCAATTCAACATCAGAGAGGGAAAGGTCTTGTGCATTTTCCTCAGTTTTATCCTTCCTGCTCCTGATTCACTCATTCAACTATTCTAGTGATACGAACTGTGGGACTCCACATATATAGATGCAATCCCAGCAGATACTGATATTTAATGCGCTGTGTTCTATAGACCTGCTTTGAGCAAGGTTAGTCAACTTAGTGCTTAAAAAGCTGGCAGCCATCTGGAACCCAGCCTACGCCAGAGTTCAAAATTGTTTCCTTCACTGTTGGTAGCAACAATGGGGGGGGTGTGGGGGGTGTTGAAAGCTTTCTTAGAAACAGATTTGGAGGAGAGGAGAATTCACTGCAGGCTGAAGTCACGAGATAACCCCAGATCCTTGACGTCTGTGGACACGGATCCTATAGTACAACCTCTGCTTAGAGGCATCATTAAACTCCTGCTAATTAGCAAGTCATTAGGTTTTGACTACATTTAAAGGTTAAAAGGAGACTCTTTGGTGATGGATATTTTGTAATTTTCTTTCTATTGTGTTCTTACATATTCTCTTTGTGCTAAGTAGTTTTGGTGCACACCTCTTACCCACAAACTGAAATCAGCTCATATTGAAAATAAATCAAAAATTATGTCAGCTTTTCTTACACTGACGCCATATTTAAAAAATTGTGGTGTAGGAAAAGTTTGACACCACTGACTCTAATCTTTTTATCAGAGCTTTGGAGATGTGTGCCTGATAGCAAGCTAGAGAGCTGTACTATAGCACTAACACAGTGCTGCAAAACTGCAAGATGAATATCTAAGCCTTGATGAGATAATGTGGGTTATGTAATTTCCTGTAGTCAATATTTCCTGTAATGACTCCTCCAATATGGTCTTACTTGATTAACTGTTGTTTAATGACTTCTGTCACGTCCATCATTCTGTCCACAGACTAGTCAGAACTGTTTTGTTGCATTTGGAACAAATCTTAAACAACCCATTTTGTGCTGAGGATGAAGACAAAGTTTGTTATCCTAATACTCCCAAGGAGTTAAGCTAATATTCCCAGGACTCTTTTTGTAACACATAAAGTCCTATATCAGTGTAACTATAAAATTAGAAATTATTTGCAATGTATTTTACACTTCAGGGATAGTATTCTCACACAGTAAGCTCTGAAAGACACATGCAGAACTCTTTGACTGCTTCAGACTTATAAAGTGAGGAAAATTCAGTAACAATTCTTCATAGTGTTGAATGCATTTCAGTTCATTTCATGCCTGTAGGACAAAGTAAGGATTAAAAGTAAAAAAAACCCAAAAACACACTACCATGACATGTAATGGAATGAGTGGAGTGGAGAATTATGAAGGATAGTCTGTATGACAGCAGGATTTCTAGGCCTGTAGTACAAACAAAGGGGCAAATCACTATTTAACTATAACCCTTTTGACTGCCTTTCCTGATATAGGCTACAGCATCCCTGAAAGCTTTGTCATTTGCAGAAGCTCTGTGTCCCATCTACTTGGCAGCCTGTCACAGCTCAGAGGACATCTGAGGGCTACTGAGCATCACAAGGATACTCTTATGTCCCAGGAGTTCTTGGCTTCTGCAATAGCTAAAGGGTGTCAGAGTCACCTTGGACAGCTGCATGAGAGCTTCACCCTGCCACGAGTTGCCAGCACATCTTGGTAGCAAAACTTCCTAAGGTGGTGCTTCCAGAACTTGCCATATTAGAGAGGGAAACATTTCTCTCAGCCCCATGCAAGAGATTTGTATTTTCATTCATCCTGCCTAGACCTGAGCTTTTTACATGGAATTGTGTAAAGCTACAGTTAAAACCGTAAGCTAAATGCTTGGCTTCCCTTTCAGATTTTTACTCAGTAATAGAACATTTTACCTGCAGATAGCAGCAAACTCCTATGCATTGCAAAGTGATATCTTAGCCACAGGGAAGCACCTATTTATTTTTTAAGAAATAAAAAAAGAAAAGCAGTATTTCTCTACCTAATTCATGAATCATGGCACATTTACTTTGTTAGAAGGTTTTGTTAGATCATATGATATCCCACAGCCTGACACAGCGGCATGCACTCGTTGCTGTAACTGCTTCTACTGTACTAAGTACAGGCAAAAATGCATAGGAAGGAAGGGTGTAAGTGTAGTGACTCACACTTTACTTCAACCAGGTGTGTAAGGGCCTACAATAAAAGTAGTTTCTAGTTCACCAGGGAATATAAATTGACATATTAAATTGATACAGGAATAAAAAAAATAAAATGGGGACAACCTGCAGGTTTTGAGCCTTAGTAATCAATAGACAATAATATCTAAAATCCAAGATGCTACTGCAGAAAGGGGCTGTAGAAAGGGCTGAGTGGGATGACAAAAGCCCTGTCTGTTATAGTAATCTCTCCTCAAAGTACAGGAGTCTTTTTCTTTATTTGCTGCATTGTTGCTTTTAACCACATTTTAATTTTTTTTACATTCCTAATTTCATTTTTTCTGACAGAATTTCGCTGTTAACATTATAGAGAGTAGGCCTGTTTATGCATATTTTGTGTTTACTTTAATCTGACTTACTTGGTACTGAAAGAGTTTTCTGAACCCTTGAAGAACTTGAATGTAAAATGAGGGGGAAGGAACAGAGAAGCTGTGTAGCCATGCAATACTTTGGTCTCTGAGGCTTGGGTTCTCAAATATGATGCATTTATGGTATAGATTTTTGCATTTTGTTTTTTGACCTCCAGCTGATTGATAACAATCTCCTTGGACAATAACGGCAAATAATTTTTTATGGCACGATGTAGTATTCTCACACTTGTCTGCCAATACTTAGATTGTAGTAACTCCAGAATATATGTAAGCAGGTGAGGCACAAAGATGTTCTTTCGCTCTCTGGCATGACCTTGAAATAGGAAAAGCTGGATAATCACAGAAATCCCATTATGTTCTCTGATGATAGTTCTTTTTAGCATCAGTGGCATAAGGTAGAGTGATGCATTTTTGGAGGGCGATTTACAGGTTCACACTGGAGCAAGTTTTAGCCACCATACATGAAAAGGGAATTTTCAAAGCTGAAGGTAGGCAGGGTTCTGACTCTGAAACTGATCTACAAGTCTTGATCACTCAAGAACTCAGACAGGCTGCAGGACAAGGAAAGCTTCAGCAAAGCTGTGACCTTGAATGAGGTTGCATTTTTGGTAGCTGTTCTGCTCCCCTTTTTGAACAACAGATGCACTTCCCAGATAAGTCAGAAATAAGAGTTCTGTTTGAAATAGAACGTTGTGAATTTACACATTTCCGTTTTCTTTTCCTGCTTTTTTGGGGCTGTCTATATTAGTTAATCCTGTAGATGAGAAAAATGACTAAAAGATTTTCATGTTTGCACTTCCTATCCTGCTTTTTATAAATGTAAGAGCTTGCCACTGCATTAAGAAATTGTCTTGGTTCACAGATCATCTGTTGGTAAATTGCCATAGCCCAGTTAAGTCAGTGCAGCCAAGGACCTGCCTGACTTTGCAACCACGTAATCAGGTAAGCATTTCCTGTTGTCGATAATCTATTCAGTAAATATGGAGAGTTTTGCCTTACCAGAAATTGTTTCATCCTTTCCCTTTAAATTTTTGTACTTAATAAGATATGGATATTCAATAAATTACTTTATCAGCTGCCCACCCACACAGACATGTCCTTAATGTTTCCTATAAGTTTGTAACAACTCCTTGGCATCAGATGTGGAAGTTCTGGGAATCATCTTAACTTAGAGGGCTCAAAATGCTGCCCTAATGATAAATGCAGTGCTTCTAAGTGAAACTAACTTGCACCAGTGCACATTGTCAGGTCATGCTTTAAAATCTAGCATGGACGAAGATGACTCTCTGGCAAATTTTCTAATTTCATTAATTGTTAATATTTGAAGACATTTCAGAGCTGCTGGCCTTGATACCTATGAATCCTTCTTTAAAGAACACTTTTTTTTGTTATTTTAAAGTAGGTTATTATATACGCTCCTAGTCAACAATTTGGACTTGTAGCCAGACCATGGCTAGAAGAGATGCCCTCAATCCCTCCTACTTTGATACATTGTTGAAAGATTTTGTCCTCTGATAGGATCATTTTTGCTTTTTCTATCTGCTTGCCTTATTTTTTACCTCAAACACCTCCTTACATTTTTTTTAACATTATGTTCCTCTCCATGTCTAAAAATGAGAAGCTTAATGTAAGCCTCTCTTACACTTTCCACCAGTCTTTTGCAGGTTTTTGGTAATCTGTCTGTCCTTTGCTATCATTTTCCTGATCACCAGACCCTACTCTACTGTGAAGAGCTGTTGCTGTCACTTATTCATTCATTAAAAAAAAAAATTTTCACTCAAAAACTAAACCCCAACCACTGAAAGCGACCAGAGAAAAAGGAAAAAAAAATTGCTATAGGTAATGGCAGAGCAGACTTCTAAAATGAGTACAGATCTGATTTTTAAATATATTTTTGAATAGATTTCTTTTTCATTTTTGGATGTGCAGAAAAGAGCTCCTGTGGCCTATTTATTTTGTTTCTTCATTTATGCTTCTGCAACCTATTTAACCCTGGTTTCTTTATACATTTCTTCTTTCATTTTCAGGGCCCTGTACAGCTTTTCTCCAATCCATACCTACTCCTTTTCCTGTTTCTTACAGCCCTGCCAAGCTGTCCTGGTAGTTACTCTCACTATGAGCAAGCAAATAGTTGACACAATGTCTCCTCTTGCTGTGAGAGTCCAACAACTTCATTGTTGGATAAAGCTTATTGCCTGGTCCACCACTGAGTCTAAACTGTAAACAGCTGTGGATCTTTGTAGTCATTAACAGACTCCTCTTGAGTGGTGCATAAGCCCGAATTCACCAGGGAAATAGACTTGGCGACATGCCTAATGGTGATGCCTGCAAGTTTTATAACAGGGGATCTGATTATGGGCCAGAAAACCTGTTAAACTTAATTTCATTATTTATTTTTGTTCTTAATGCTGTGCATTTCCTGGTGTGTTGCTGGAAAACCAGAGTATTCCAGGTTGTACCCATCACAATTTATGATCTGCAATGAGGCTGTGCGAGGGCTGCTAGTCACAGTGACCCTATCTAAGCAAAGTATTTTCCTCCTGTGAACTCATCGGAAGTCAATGGCAGTTATGCAGAGGGATGAATCCATTCTACAGTGATTTTCCTGTTGCCAGGATTGAACTAAAGCATGGTAATTGTTTTGATTTTACACTGTTGGAAGACATAAGGTGGCAATGTATTTTGCTTCGTGCAAGATGTTGAGCTGACAGTTGCATGAACCCAAGGCCACTTGAAATTTTCACAGGAAAGGGGGAATGTGATGAACAGACAGGTGGTGGAGTAAGAGGTGACTCTGAAATCTGGAATCACTGATGAGGCCTGGATGAGGTCTTGCAGAGACAAGGATACGGATCTTATTAGTTTGCAAAGCATCCTAACTGCTGACCTGTTTGTTAGTCTAGGTATTCTAGCTCTCTTTCATACCTGAAATTGCACCCTTGAACAACGGACACAAACCAAATGTGTCAAAGCTGATGAATTGACATTTCTTGCAACCAAAAGTTTTCATTAGAACATTTTCAATGAGTCTGAGAGTCTGTGGATATAAATTGGACCCAAGGTTCCTTAAAGAACATACCTGGGATTTAATTTGCAGCAATTTAGAGCAGGAATTTATCCATTAGATGGCTCAATCTATAATCTTATCCTGGAGGATTCATGTTCACAAAGGATTTGGGTTTTACCTCTGTGTTAAATTCCCAGTCCACTTTCACTGCTGAATAGCAGCACTCCTATTGGAAAGGGGGTTACATCAATGTACAGAGCAATATAATTCAATTTTATATTGAAAAAAAAACCCCAAACAACAATATAACAAACACTAACCTCTATTTTCTTTCCTTGTTTTTAATTCTTTGTGTTTCTGAACTTTGATATATAATGAAAAAACATAGAAATATTATCAATACACCATGTTTTTAAATTTCTAGAAGTACTTAAAATACCCTTTCATAAGATCAAGTTATTGAAACCCATGAGATAATCATGTGGTAGTTATGATATTGTTTAATGATGTGCTGATGTTATAGGTCAGGTGTTTTTTCCATGAATATATTACTGTCTGCATGTTGAATTCCAACACTCCTTGAATCTGTCTTAAATGATCATGTTTAAAAGGCTAAGAGTGTTTCAATAAAATGCACTGAAACTGGAGGACCTGCTCATAGAGCTCTTGCAGGTATAGTGCAATTCTGATATACAGTTTAGGTACTACAATTTGTCTTCTGAGCAATTCTTTATTTTTTTT
>WAAB01020817.1:2637-19507 GCA_013389865.1 Piaya cayana | reverse complement strand
TTGTTTAATGATGTGCTGATGTTATAGGTCAGGTGTTTTTTCCATGAATATATTACTGTCTCCTCCTGAGCTGTCTGCATGTTGAATTCCAACACTCCTTGAATCTGTCTTAAATGATCATGTTTAAAAGGCTAAGAGTGTTTCAATAAAATGCACTGAAACTGGAGGACCTGCTCATAGAGCTCTTGCAGGTATAGTGCAATTCTGATATACAGTTTAGGTACTACAATTTGTCTTCTGAGCAATTCTTTATTTTTTTTTAAAGAAAGATGTCAATTTAGTCAAGCTTTTTGCACGCTCTACAAGGACTATCAAATATTTAAGAAAAGTCAAAAGTATATTCATTATTTTCAAGTTTTTCAGTTTTCAGAGCTTCTTCAAGCAGACTGAGGTTCAGTATTTTATTTATTTTATTTTTTCCTTTATGGAAGTAATATGATCATCAACGGTGCTGTTACTTTTCAGGTGGAAAAAAGTTTAGAGGCAGCTTTGAACAGTGCATTTTGGATTTGAATGAAGCTCAATTGGACAATCTGAGTAATGTAAAGTTTTTTCCCTCATCTCTTGTTTACTAAGACCTAGTGTGGCTGCATTCTAGTGTCAGGTTAATCTGCTTTGAGCTGTTCCTTTCCAAAGAAGAATCTATCTTTGTCTGTTTTACCCTTCTGTTCTTTCTTAGGCTTTTGAATCTTTAGTTTTCCGCAGCAAGAACTGTCAGATGCCTTGCTGGTGTGTTTCCAAAGCAGATGCCTGTCGAGCAAGGAATTGCAGCAGGTAATGCCTCTTTGCTTCTCTCAGCTACTGGAGAAGAAAGAGGTGACATTCCTCAAAAATAGTTTGTGTTGTGTGTTGGGCAGTGACCCATCCTGCAAGGTGCGGGGCGTAATGCATGGGAGGAGGTCACAAAGATTGTTAGCAAACCAATAGACCTTCCTTTCCTCTAAATGGGCAACAGCAGTTTGACTTGTTCTAGCTGTGGCAAAAGCACCCAGTGGTTTCTATGGTATAGCGATCAACACTTTGAGATGGTTATTTCAAACACAATGCTTGTGACATTGTATTAGTATTGGAGTTTTTATTGTAATATCTAGAGCTGTGAGGAACACAGAAGCATTGTTTGAACTTCAGCTGAATGAGACACTGGCCTTTCCTTTTCTTGCTCAGGGAAACTTGAGGTTGAATGTCTGTCTTGCTCTCTTTTCAGCATAAAACACTTCTGTATTTCTCTAAAGTAAAATGGGGACAGAGCTGCTTGCACTGGGAAATAAAATAGTTTTCTCTGCACTTTCTTCTTGGGAGTATGCAAAAATCCCATGTGCATTTTTTTACGAATTGGACGCTTCTGTTTTATAGCTGGTAGTATTAATGCTTATTACAATGCCATATTATGGCCTTAGACACTTTTTATGTGCCTATAACAAAGCGCCCTAGAGAAAGATGCTTCACTAAGCCAAAACCAGTAAACTTGCCACAGAATCAGCGGAATACTTTTCACAAAAGTGCATAAACTTCTGTTCTTAAACATTGTCATCCTTCACCTTAACAAGCACAGAGAAAGGTTCCACTGGTTTCTATGCCTTGTTAGGTCTATCATCTTTTTAATTAATAGTGTTTTTACGAAGCCGTCTGAACTGTGTCATTTCCATTATCAGAAAACCATTGCCATTAATGAATAATTTTCATTTCTGATCCTTGATATCATGCTAGTTGATCTCCTGTTTCCATGCCGCCGAATGATAGCATCGTTTTCTGCCCACGATCAAATTTAATTTGGACTCTGATTATATTATGCTGTTGCGACTGAAGTGTCAATTTTTGTCAGGCAATTAGGAGCTATAACCTGTGAAGTTAAGTTTGATAGGCATTGTAATTGGATTGTTACAGTAATAGCTTGGAACATTCCCTTTTTTTCTTGCTTCTTTGATTCTTGATGCATACTTTAGTTGTGAGAACAAAGGCATTTTGTTATTATGCAACCATAGGATCTTCAAGACAAGATGGAGTTCAGATTTTTGCACTTTCCACAGATGGACTTAATTTGAGTTTAGTTTTGACCACAAATTATGCCAATATTTTAAAAGAATTTTGGGGTAAAGGAGGGTGTGGTGTGTCAAGGAAACCTTGCAAAGGAGAGCTGTCGATCCAGAGCTGCTAGGATTACAATATGGAGGTAAAATTTAAATTAAAAGTTTAAAAGAAAAAAAAAATCCTCAGACTTTAAATGTGTCAGATTACCCAAACCAATCTCACTATTTTTAATGTTTTGTGTGTTTCATGTATTTTGNGAAGTACTTAAAATACCCTTTCATAAGATCAAGTTATTGAAACCCATGAGATAATCATGTGGTAGTTATGATATTGTTTAATGATGTGCTGATGTTATAGGTCAGGTGTTTTTTCCATGAATATATTACTGTCTGCATGTTGAATTCCAACACTCCTTGAATCTGTCTTAAATGATCATGTTTAAAAGGCTAAGAGTGTTTCAATAAAATGCACTGAAACTGGAGGACCTGCTCATAGAGCTCTTGCAGGTATAGTGCAATTCTGATATACAGTTTAGGTACTACAATTTGTCTTCTGAGCAATTCTTTATTTTTTTTAAAGAAAGATGTCAATTTAGTCAAGCTTTTTGCATGCTCTACAAGGACTATCAAATATTTAAGAAAAGTCAAAAGTATATTCATTATTTTCATGTTTTTCAGTTTTCAGAGCTTCTTCAAGCAGACTGAGGTTCAGTATTTTATTTATTTTATTTTTTCCTTTATGGAAGTAATATGATCATCAACGGTGCTGTTACTTTTCAGGTGGAAAAAAGTTTAGAGGCAGCTTTGAACAGTGCATTTTGGATTTGAATGAAGCTCAATTGGACAATCTGAGTAATGTAAAGTTTTTTCCCTCATCTCTTGTTTACTAAGACCTAGTGTGGCTGCATTCTAGTGTCAGGTTAATCTGCTTTGAGCTGTTCCTTTCCAAAGAAGAATCTATCTTTGTCTGTTTTACCCTTCTGTTCTTTCTTAGGCTTTTGAATCTTTAGTTTTCCGCAGCAAGAACTGTCAGATGCCTTGCTGGTGTGTTTCCAAAGCAGATACCTGTCAAGCAAGGAATTGCAGCAGGTAATGCCTCTTTGCTTCTCTCAGCTACTGGAGAAGAAAGAGGTGACATTCCTCAAAAATACTTTGTGTTGTGTGTTGGGCAGTGACCCATCCTGCAGGGTGCGGGGCATAATGCATGGGAGGAGGTCACGAAGATTGTTAGCAAACCAATAGACCTTCCTTTCCTCTAAATGGGCAACAGCAGTTTGACTTGTTCTAGCTGTGGCAAAAGCACCCAGTGGTTTCTATGGTATAGCGATCAACACTTTGAGATGGTTATTTCAAACACAATGCTTGTGACATTGTATTAGTATTGGAGTTTTTATTGTAATATCTAGAGCTGTGAGGAACACAGAAGCATTGTTTGAACTTCAGCTGAATGAGACACTGGCCTTTCCTTTTCTTGCTCAGGGAAACTTGAGGTTGAATGTCTGTCTTGCTCTCTTTTCAGCATAAAACACTTCTGTATTTCTCTAAAGTAAAATGGGGACAGAGCTGCTTGCACTGGGAAATAAAATAGTTTTCTCTGCACTTTCTTCTTGGGAGTATGCAAAAATCCCATGTGCATTTTTTTACGAATTGGACGCTTCTGTTTTATAGCTGGTAGTATTAATGCTTATTACAATGCCATATTATGGCCTTAGACACTTTTTATGTGCCTATAACAAAGCGCCCTAGAGAAAGATGCTTCACTAAGCCAAAACCAGTAAACTTGCCACAGAATCAGCGGAATACTTTTCACAAAAGTGCATAAACTTCTGTTCTTAAACATTGTCATCCTTCACCTTAACAAGCACAGAGAAAGGTTCCACTGGTTTCTATGCCTTGTTAGGTCTATCATCTTTTTAATTAATAGTGTTTTTACGAAGCCGTCTGAACTGTGTCATTTCCATTATCAGAAAACCATTGCCATTAATGAATAATTTTCATTTCTGATCCTTGATATCATGCTAGTTGATCTCCTGTTTCCATGCCGCCGAATGATAGCATCGTTTTCTGCCCACGATCAAATTTAATTTGGACTCTGATTATATTATGCTGTTGCGACTGAAGTGTCAATTTTTGTCAGGCAATTAGGAGCTATAACCTGTGAAGTTAAGTTTGATAGGCATTGTAATTGGATTGTTACAGTAATAGCTTGGAACATTCCCTTTTTTTCTTGCTTCTTTGATTCTTGATGCATACTTTAGTTGTGAGAACAAAGGCATTTTGTTATTATGCAACCATAGGATCTTCAAGACAAGATGGAGTTCAGATTTTTGCACTTTCCACAGATGGACTTAATTTGAGTTTAGTTTTGACCACAAATTATGCCAATATTTTAAAAGAATTTTGGGGTAAAGGAGGGTGTGGTGTGTCAAGGAAACCTTGCAAAGGAGAGCAGTCGATCCAGAGCTGCTAGGATTACAATAGGGAGGTAAAATTTAAATTAAAAGTTTAAAAAAAAAAAAAAATCCTCAGACTTGAAATGTGTCAGATTACCCAGACCAATCTCACTATTTTTAATGGCCTGTGTGGTTCATGTAATTTGCAATTATTTAGGGATATACAGGTTGCACTATGGCTCAAATTTTCTGTTAGTGTAGATTGTGGCAGTCGTATTCATATGGATCAATAGAGCAGTTGGCCCCACAACACAAAAGCTAACACATAATGGAGAACACATTTTTTTAATTGGATCCTTGCTGTCAGACAGGAAGTTAGCTGCCTTTACATTTTCTTTCAGATAATTATGTTTTCAGACACATAATTCACAGACTAGCTCTTTGTAGAAAGAGTTTTGTTCTGAAAGTCTTTTGGGTGTGCTCAGCCTCTTCTGTAGCTTGATCCCTAGCTTCATCTCCTGACCATCTCTAATTAGAAGTGCAAGGAAGAGACCTTTGTAGCAGGACAATGGAGAGAGGATAGTTTTTCCAGCACACATTTGATTGGGCACTATTTGTAAGTGCTGCCATGTGACAAGGAAAAGGTGGAGGAAAACAGAAACTCCAGCAACAGGGGAATGTAAGGGAAAAACTCACCTTCAACAGGGTTTATGCAGAGTACCAGAGCTGTTAGGCTCTATGGTAAAGAGAAACTTAACCTTTAAAATTTATTATAGGAGGTTTTCAGAAGTTTCATATGCTTAGTATTGGGTACTTGTATCGTCAGAGTCAGCAAATTCTGAAGAGGATTCCATCCTCCTCACCTAGCAGGCATGATACCCACCCACTTCCTACAACACTGTGCCAGCCTTGCCTTGCTCAGAACATCCTTAGAGATGTACTTTGTCCTGATAATTTTGTGATATGCAGTCATTTTAATATATCACTTTCTGGGTCTGCTTCTTCCTACTTCATGCATGTATTCAGTTTTCTCTTCTGGCATTCTTAGCCTATGGTCAGTGCTTGGTAAAGGGGTAGCCTGGTGAGCTTGCAGCATTCTTCACTAACAACTTAGTGAATCTGTCTCCTGCTCGCTTCCCTACAATGCTTTCCTCCTTCTGCCTCTTCCCAAACCCACACTATCAAGGCTAATGGGTTGAATACTCACATTCCTTTGCTTCAGTCCTGCTCTCTCAGCAGCTCCGTTCCATCTTGCAATTCCACCTCTGTGTATTTAAAAGTCACTATATTGATTTAATGTTCATACTTCTGGAAGCACTCAGCAAAATTTCATTATGTCCGGTTCCAATTCCTCAGTTTCTGCAGGACTCAGGTGGAACATGTGTTCTTGCAGCTGCCCTCTCCTCTGAGACCACCTGGAACATCACGATATGGAGGAAGCAGTAAACTCTGGAAAGCAGCAGTTAGCGGACTGTCTGTCACTCAGTGGGGCCCTCGTAGTGGGATCATTTCATTTTGTTCATACTATACTAACATTTGCATAGATGCTAAAGACTGCAGTGACTTTTGTTTCAGAATAACTTTTTTCTATTTCCTTTTGTCTTGTTCTACAAAAGCTATTTCCAATAAATAGCTTCTACTTTTACTGTGTTTTCTTGCCAGTTGTAATTCTTTGAATACATGGAATCTAAATATGTGGGCTAAGCTTCCTGGCATTGCCCTCTTTAGTCTCCTGGTGTTGAAAACCAGTGCTGAGAACCTGAAAGGATGCATGAGGTCCATTACTGAGGGAGTGAATTGCTGATGTGACAGAAAGAGCTGCATAGAAAAAGGTGATATATGGAATGGAAAGTAAGTTAGATGAATTTGAAGGTATTTGTAATCTATTCTTCAGCTACATCAGAAGTGATGTCCTGAAATATGATAGAAGATAGTGGTGAGAGGTTGAAGGGTGAATGAAAGCTTTTGTTTCAAAAGGTAATAATAATAACTCATCTCCATGCTTTTTTATTGCTGTGCTTTCCTTTTTCCTTTGTTTTTCTTCCTCCCTGGGAGAAAAGGATGGGCTGCAGTTATACCTGAAAAAGGAGTGAAAGTCATGTAAATTTTTCTGTACGTATGTTCTGATTGCAAAAATGCAGACTTAGAATGTGATGAAAAAGAGCAATAGCAAGACAAAGAGGCGTGTAAAAATCCATCCCAGGCAGTAGATGTATGCAACTTTCTAGAATCTAATGGTGACAAGAGTGTTTATTAAATTTCTGCTTTTCAGTTGATCTGATATCAGTGTAGCAATTACTGCAGACCAATGTCATTAATTGTAATGTTCTGTAGGATTAATCAATGAACTCTGTTTCCTGAAAACAGTTTCACCTTGGTGTTATTAGTACTATAATGAAGAGGGCACAGTATATACTTACATAAAGAATGTAGAATCTATTAGCACCTGTGCTGAACAGTAAAGCTGTTGATACTTTGCATGCAAATTGTAGTCATCATCTGAGAAGAAGCTGAGTTCATAGGTTCAATATTCTCTCACTCAGTCTCCTATGTCAGCTATGTCTTAACCAGCTGGGGGCAGAATTACATTCTGGAAATTAGTGAGAAAAAAGGTTAGAATTGAAAATCTACTATTTCTGCATCTAGCCTCATCGTTTATAGGTTATAAGACAACATGAAAAAACCTAGCAAGTATAAATGATGTCTGATTTCACATTATATTTTTAAAGTGTCAGTGCTCAAGTAGGTTTACATTTGACAGGTGATTTAAATACCCCAGTACATTTCTATAGCCATAAGAAAAAAATCTTTTTCAGGATAAAAACTTGATGAAACTATTCATTTTTGTATTAATTCAAGAAATATTACTAATCTTTTTGACAGGCAGATATATTAGAAACTATATTAATCTTCATAATTTTCCTAGTATTTCACGTGACTGCTCATTTATGTTGTTTTTACCATATTTATCTTGTGTATTGATTCTTGAATGCTCTGACTACCTACCTCATCATGACTGTACAATCTCGCCATAAAGCTGAGATAGGCATATCTGCATTTCTGTAAATATTCTAGGGAGTTTACCTTTGGTAAAAGACTTGGTAGGCTCATTTCTCCCCATATCAAAATAATGCTTTTAGCGCCTATAGCAAATATCTGGCTTCAGTTATCTTCCTACATCCACCGCCTTTCCTCTAGCTTCTGTCTCAAAAGAAGCAGTTGTGAAGGTCTCTACATTCACTTTTTGAGCACCAAAACTGTTCTCTGTGTAATTTGTGCCAACGTTAGGACACAGAAATGAGCTATTGAAAAATTACAGCTGTAGACTAGTGGAGTAAAACAGTATGGTGAGTTAGTGAAACAGAATTGAGAAAAGCACACAGAAAACCCACAGCAGTCCTACAGACAACAAATATCTTGCATCCCTGACTCACAGTAGGTCCATGACAGTTTCCCTATGTGGTGATGCCATGTGTGTTTCACACATTAGATCAGTTTCATCCCTTGCTATGTAGACTAAGCAGGTTAAAAAGATGTGGGAAAATTCACCCTTAAGAGTATAACAACATACATAGGTACTGAAAGAAGACAGTACAATGATTAAAGTAAATTAAAATTCTGACTAGGCTAAGATGCAGCTTCTTTCAGGCTCTTTACTTATGAGCACAGACGACCATTTTTAAATCTTCCAAGAGCTTTCAAAACATGGGAATGGTTTTTGCTTTTGACAAGTGAAAATCAGAATGATCCACAGAAATTGGATTGTCTTCAAACATACTCAGAATCTAGCAATTTTGAATTATTTCTCAAAATTCAGGAATTTTGGTTTGGGTTTATATCTAGTTAAAATTGCATTTCTTGTACATCTATGAGAAACATAAAATGGAAAAGAGTACCTTGCTTATGAAACAATTGGTTGTCTCAAATGATTTTCTCTCCTTGAGATTTTCAAATCAAAGCTGTTAACGGACTTTTTAATGTCAGAGTAGATTGGCTTTACCCTGTGAGGAGGGTTGTTTTATCAATATGTTCATTTGGGGGATAAACAAAGGTCTATCATTCTGGTCTCTGATTTTCAAAACTGTTGAAGTAGATGATCATTAACCCTTCTGGATAGTTCATTATCCACCAGGTATTATCACTGCATTTATTAAAAGAAAAGTCAACACAATAGAAAGTGTATTAGTAACCAAATAAATGGAAAATCACAGAAACCATTCATCTTTGTTATGGTCAAATCCTTCATAAATGCTTGTGTTCTGAACCTGGAGTAAAGGCAGGCTTTACCTGCACTGACCCGGAGAAGATGACAATCTGAAGCAGAACTCCACTAGGCCAGCAAATTGTCCCTTTATTTTTTTGTGCAAGGAAATTGAGCCAATGAAATCTAAAGCAGCCAACCTGTTCTTCAGCTCAGGCATTAGAAATAGTAATCTCACACCAAGTTTTTGCTCCTTCTATAACTTTCTCTGTTTTCCTTTAGAGGAAACTAGGGCAGTGATTTAGGTCTTTCTTATCTTATCAGCTGTCTTCACGAAAACAGTAGGAATATAATTTTGGAGATTTTTAGCCCTGAAGTTCAGATTGCCTAATGGTTCAGTCTTTTGTTGAAGGGAAAGTAAAGAGAAGAGAAAAGAGAGATGGAAAGACAGACAAAACAGTTACATAAAGCTTATTTTCATAGGAAGCCAAGTTAAACTCTCTTTTTCTGTAGGAACTCTAAGGCCTAGTTATGTAACTCTTCAGCTTATTTGAAGATGTGATAAACTGTTCCTAACTGTGCAGTCAGCTACAGTCCTACTACAAGGCATTTTCTCCTATCCAGCAGCTCAATTACAATAAAATTTTAAATGTTAAAACTACAGCCAACAAACCTGTAAATATCCCCATGCAGTCACATTTTTAGGTTTAAAACTTACTGACAGCTATGCTACTTTATGAAAATAGTGATTAAATTGAGTCAGTGCTTTTTAAGATTAAAAGACTTAAATTAGCTTATTTGTTAAAATATTTGCAATGTCTACTGTTCTTTTGTATCCATCTTTCTGTCCAACAAAATAACATAAAACCACAAAGTTTGAAACTTACATAGATTACAATGCTGACTGTGCAAGAGTCAGTTTTAGGGGTAGGAACAGTGCAATGTTTGAGAAATACCTCTATCTGAAAAAAAAAACCAACCTGATTTTTATACCTGTGAAGGTGGCAAAAAAGCAAAAAAATGTCCCATAAAATAAAATACTTTCATGACTAACTCTAAATTGCACTAAGGTGTTTCTGAAGTCTTTTTTTTTTTAAGTTCCCACTTCTCTTTAAAATTCCGCATAGAAAGCCATTTTCCAGGCAGGAACCACAGGAATTAGAGGGCAGCAATTTCCTGACAAGGTGGCAAGGCTGGGGAGGGAACCCAGATCTGTGTGTCCTTCTCAGTTGGCTGCTTTTATTGGCAGCAGCTAAGGAAACTGAACTACTAGTGTGATTCTCTGCAGACTGTATGTGCCCTGTCTTGCCTTAGTAATGGGAAAGCTAAACCCATATGTGTTCTCACATGATATTTTCTTCTGTTCACATTATGCCTTTTGCACTACCTCAATTTAATTTGCCTTGACTTATATGAAGGTTTTCTTCCAAATGCCCTTTCCTATAGACTAAAGCAATGAATTTTGTGTGAGGAAGGCTAGACATCATCTTTTCACTCAGAGAAATAGATCACAGAAAAGGAAGCCTTTAAAGTGCTAGTATCCATCTCTTTACACGATTAGTAAGTATATAAAGAATATAGCAAAATAGTAGGGGCCGAATAGTTAATATCTTACATTAATCTCCTCTATTACATTATATTAACTAATCTCTTCCTCAAATGACTATAAGATGCAGTGCTACTACTAAAATAAATTTCACATCAGGATTTTATAAATATTGTGGCCCTTAAATCATTTTCTCTATTTAACTCCATGACAAAATTGCATCCCAAATACCGTACAGACATCTGCTCGGAAACTTCCTCAGAATGATGGGATTGGTGGCTCTCCTTGCAGCCAAAACATTGCACAAAATGATTCCTCAGTTTTTTCTCATCATACACAATTATGAGTTTTGACTTCAAATACTTATATGTGTAATTACAGCAGTCTGAAAACATGTCCTAAATATACATGTTTACCCACTTGACTGTGACTTCAGTAAATTCTTGTCTGAGGTGCTTGATAAAGTAAAACTGAATTAGTGAGAGTAGTGTTTAGATACAATACCCAAAAATAAAGTCAATTTAATCTTCCAAAGTAGGGCAGCTTTTCAGTATATTTGTCACTATGGAGATTTAACAGTTGATTCCAACTTGCATTTTAATAGCAAACTTACATAATTGTGAGTCCTAGTGTGGTACTGCTGAGTGTATTCAGGCTGGAATTACTTGTTAGACAGATTCTGCTTAGCCTTGTAGATAATATATGATTGTAGTTAAACACATGTGCAGGACTATTGTTAATAACCATCTTTATAATCACCTTTGGATTTCTCTTTTCTTCCTCGCTCAACCCTATCTAAAAGAGGGAAATCAGTATTAATGGTCAGGGACAGGGGTTAAAAATTGAGATTCTTGGGGTTTATTTTTTTATAATTTACTTAATTTTGCCAATGAGGATATGTAGATATTTTTGCAACATGTATTTTAAATGAATAATTTTATTTATTTATTTCTTGGCCTATTTAACTCTTTTTGACAATGTATTTTCCTGGATGTGTTTAAGGGTGTTCACGAGGAATAAAATTCTTAGAAGTATTTAAGAGACTGCTGAGTGCTCAGAAGTGGGAAAATATGCAGGACAGTTTTTGTTTTGGCTGGAAAATTATTTGGTTTTGGCAGTATTTTTTGCACATGACCTTTTCATTCTTACATGCTCGCTTTGTAACCAATTCTAGTCATTACATAACTCAGGGCAAATGGTTTTCTTTGCATTGTTTGTGTGTTAGTTTCTCCTGTTGGGGAATGGTTGAGAAAAGTCACCTACTTCCTATGATGTTGAGAGGTTTAATTAAATGTTTATAAAGTACTTTCACTTGAATTATATTACAGATGTATAATGTAACATTATTATTAATGTATATTGCAAATTATTTTTTATCTCTGAAAATTTTCCTTTTTGGAAAATTAGTCTAATATTGTCCATATAGACAGAATTACTGCAATTCCTTTAATGAAAGTACAGCAATAGAGTCATGTTGACTTTTATCTTCAACAATCTTCCCATAGCATTTCCCAGAGACAAAGTACTTGAGCCATGCTTCTAATTGTTGGCTTTAGGCTAAAACTTTTGATCACTTTATTTCTGCTGCTTCCTGTTAAACTCACTGAATGAAAAGGCTTGATAACATTTTATACTGTCTAATTCTTTATTTGGGGGAATATGAAAGATGAATTTGACCTTCTGAATTTTTAGTCTAAACGTTGGTAACAGGGAGCATCTTCATTCTTGTTTTCATTCATATTAATACTGCATCTATCTCTTTTGCCCTGTAGAAAGCTATTAATATTGTTCTATTAACCTCTTTCTAAGTAATACTGACCTTTCCCCTGAAAATGCAATTATTGGACTTTTTTCCCATAATAAATCTCATTTATTAGAAAGTTTGGCCTTGTGCACTTTGTTCTCTGCCATTTCCTTAAAAAAAATCAGGCTTTATTTTCAAATAAGTACATTATTTTTCTTCAGAAAAATATTATATAATGCATGCACTTGGTCATAATTTGAAAGGAGGTAATGGCTGCTTGGTTCAACTAGGTCTCTGCCTTTAGAAAGGAAAAAGGCTGTAGTGACAGTGCCCTGCATTCCTCAATCTCTTGACTGTGGGTGCCTGCTCACTGCTGTAGTATCCTCTATTTTGCAAAGAATTGCTGGACAGGTCTGTTTGGCTCTTGTTAATGTCCAGTCCAAATGATCTCTGCTTAGTTAGGCTGAGGTCCTATTCCTTTTCTGGAGTGAGTGGTGATTTTCAAGGCCTCACACGCTTTCTCTATTTTTCCTGTGAGGAGAAAGGAGGGGAAATGCCAGACACCTCCTGTTGTGTGTGGCAATGCAGCTTCTGGGGAGACAGAACAGTATGTAGGGGAAAAGCCTTGTTACATTAATGCTCTTTGAGCTAGTGGTTTTGTCAAGGGAGATGATGAAAATACTCTTCTGTATTCCAAGGAATACAGAAATGAAAGGTAATGAAAGCATCTGTAACCTTTCCACAGCCTCAATGAAGCAGTGGCTGTAGTAGAGGGATTTTTCTTCATTCATACAATACTAAAACAACACTCAAACAATACTAAAAAGCTAGTTAAGAGAGCAGTACTGTTGTCCTGGTTCTCCTCCACTACTCAGCCTCCTTTTGTTGGAGGAGTTTCCAGTTCCTTGGAGTTAGAGAGAGAAGGAAGGTTATGGCAACTCCCTTTCCCTCATCGTTTTCTTTCCTAATTATAAAGAATTGAAGAAGAAAAGTGAAAATCTATATAGGTTTCCATTCCTGCATAGGAAGGAAAAACAACTATAACCACATGTAGTTTTGTGGTTACAGATCTAGGCTGATAAAGGAAAGAAGTGGATGCAGAGTCCTGGTGGGTCTGATTTTTTTTTGAAAGCACAAGCAAACCCATAATTTTTCCTGTTTTTTACTGGACTCATTAAATCAGAACACAAGTTTCTTATAACATGCAGGCGGCAGTTACAGGCTGTACATTAGAAACTAGAAATTGAAGCTCAGGTTTCTGAGGATTCCCTAAGAATTACAGAAAATGGGAGTAGCATCGACAGAGAGAATGTCCTTGTCTGTAGACTCTCCATCTTTCTCCCAAATTAATCAGATATGCTACCAGGAATGTTTAAACTAATGGTTTCAAGCAAAAGATAAAGGCCTTAGCACCATCTAGGTAGGTAGATCTGAGCTGTACCATATGCACAATTTTAAGTTGAGGAATTATGTTTTTAAACTTCAGTTTTCTAACATTTGTTTGAACTGTACTCTTCATAAAACTGCACTTCTTTATGCTTCCTGGCTCTGTGACTCATCAAAATGACCTGTGTTAATCACATCAAATGATGTGTTTCATAGAATAAGACAGGAAAAGCAGCACACTGAGTCATCGTCATAGGGAGGGTGGCTGCCAAGCCACTATCAGGCAACATAGGGAAAATGAATATTAAATGACTGGGGTCACAGAAACACAGCCCAATGACAGGAAGTCATTTACAATCAGGCGAACATAAAAGTCCTTATTTTTTTAGTCAGTATTATAAGCAAGTGAGATATGCTAAGACGATGTTTATCTGTCTGTCAGGTGCTGTCTCCCAGTAACTTTGTAAGCCTTTGGCCCCTTTCAGTCAACTTTGTTGAAGTGGTGGAGGTCTCAGAAATATGAAGTTATTAATGCATTTCTTAAAAGTTGTTGATTTTAGTAAAAAAGGACATTCCTTTTGCAACCTCCTGAGGGAAGGGCTGCAATGCTGGCTCAGTTGTCATCTGCTTCATGCTGAGCTGGCCGTCATCACACCTGCACTGGCCAGACTGGCAGTGCTTATACGACTCTCAGCCTGGCACAACACATCCTGCTCTCTGCTTTGCAGTAACAGAAGTTTCTGGGAGTTTTATAGAGCTTGGTTATCCTTATGAATTTGGGAGAGGAAGTGGGAGAACAAGGCGGTATCAGAGACTTTATGTGGTGTGATACAAGACATGGTGATAGTACACGCTGACAGAAAGATACATTGGTGTAGGGAACTGCTATGTAATGCCACTGCAATCCAGAATTCACTTCATGGAGTAACTTGTTTATAAAAGAAGACTTTAGGCTAGGTCTTTTTTGAGAGCTTTTTTTTCCTAGCAAAAATCTTTTGGTTCAGTCTAGGTTCAACAAATTACTGTAGTTTAATTTATAACATAATACTGTGTGCTCAGGTTACGCTCCTTGTCAGAGAAATTTCAGTTTCTGCTTTTGGTCCCTTAAGAATGAAGGTTAATGCAACTGCAGTGTCCGTCTGTCATGCCGAAAGTCAATTGAAAACAAGGCCCAGTTTTTATAAATTTGATTGTGGAGTGGAAGTCCCTATATAAATTCCTGTAAGTTTAATGAAAATGAGTAAGTGGCTAGAAAAAATAGCTTATGCTAATTATCTCTCAGCCAGCTAATTAGTAGATGTGTACCAACTGGCTAGCCAAACAACCTGCTTGCAACTCCACATTAACTATAGCAAGAAGTAAGTAGCTTTTGCTTGCTGGGAGGTTACACAAGATGGGGGAAAAAGAGGGCTGATAGCTGAATTGGAGTTATTCTGGCAGGTGAAATAAAAGAAGTAGGATAAACATTTGTAAGACACTGGGGTTTCACTTATCCTACTTGTGTTGAAACTTCTTGACTGTTTTTTCAAAACCTTGATGGTATTTTTCATGAACACTTTCAAATTTGTAAAGAGGAAGACCGATGACAAAAAATTATCACAGTACACAATTGTTTCCTTTTAATTTCCCCTCCATTGATTCAGGTTTAACATTTGTTACTTGTCCATAATCTCTTGATTGTATTTTAAGCTGGTGATTTTCACAGAAGACTACACTGTTTCTTATCAGGAAAACAACAAATATATTTCACCTGCTTCTCTTTTCTTTTTATTTTCTTTTTATAGTATACTCATGAACAACAAGCTAAAATCTGGTAATTAAATTATTTTAGCATGTTGAGGTGGATTTGATTTTCTTCTTATTACAGTAAATTTGCATATTTTTCAATAGAGGTGAGGAGAAAAGAAGGCAAAGGAACACATAACACCACAATAATCTGCGCTCAGAATATATAGAAATAAGAATTGCCATACAACCCCCCCCACTGTTGGCACATTAGTTACCAAATCAAACTGACATTTCTCTTTTTTTTCTCACTAACTAATTCTAGTTTATTTTGTAGGTATTTTTGTATGCTCTGCTTTGCTTTTCATGCTCTTGCTGAGACAAACTGGAATTATCTGTTGTGTATGTCATGTCGACTTACTCTGGCATCCCATGTTTTTTTGCACAGCACCACCTATTACTACAATCTGGCATAATATAACAAACATACCATACACTCACAGGTCATATTTCTAAATGTTGTTCATAACAAATGTTGCCAAATTCTTTCATTACTATATGAATTTGAGGGTGTATTTTTGCTGGAGTATTGCTATTGGACTTTTACTGACATTTCATGTTTATGAGGTTAGCACTTACAAATATGAGCACATCTATCTCCCATTCTAATAGGACAGAGGACAGGAGTGGTAGGTATTGTATTCCAAAGGTCCATAGGTGATGGGAGAGTTTTTCTTGCATTTGCAGATTCAGTTTGCAGGTGCTGCTCTTTACTTGTTTCCAATATAAGGTGTACAAAATAGGAACCAGTAGCAGCTTCTACCTCCCTACGCAGAGGGACTCTGATATTTAGAGCTGCTAGGACAGAAGGTTTCTAACTGCTCCACTTTTTTTGCAGGCTTGTTTATCCTATCTGAATGGTGAAGTCCACCCTAGAAGACTTGATGAGAAAGGCTAGCTCTCACCTCCTCTCATAGGGGGAAATACCAAGTAAAAAAGCCTTAAAAATTCTATAAAAGCATATGAGGAGGGGGAGTAGTAACTAGCACTCAGACACACAATCCCTAATGGAAAGACCTCTCAATGTTGCTTTTCTTAATGAATCTAAGGCAGGATTGCAAGGGTTCTCGCTATCTGAGTGTGAAGACATTGCTGGAATCTATGACAGGCTTCAATTCGACATGATGTGTCAAAGTAAGTCCATGACGTACTTCACGTCATTCAAAGGTGTTTTTCCACTAACTTAACTGGTTAGGTTAGACGGTCAGACAGCCTGAAGTTGTTGGGGAGGAATTATTAACCTCCTTATAGTAGCATGCTTCTATCATTATTTGCTTATTTTTAAAAATTATTGCAACTGGGAAACATACAAAACTTCTGTGACTCTCAGGCAGTCCTATTAATATTTATTTTTAATTTATAACAAGGAAGAAGAGACTATTAATTCGCATTTCTTGAATGTTTGGAGTCAATACTTCTGTGATTGGCTTCTGATCCTGCCTTTTCTACAGATACTGCGATGTGTTGGGGGAATTAGCAAGGCACTGTTTGGAACAGTGGTGTTCTCTGAAACTCTTTCATTTGGTACAAGTGGCTGTTTTTTTCTTATGGACCTGATTTCATTTGAGCTTTCTGTCGTGTTTGGCTTGGAAAGTCAACCTGTGACCCTAGAAAGTATCTGCTTTTTCTTAATTTTCAAGAGAGCAGGCCTAATCGGGTTTGACGTTGCCCTATTCTGAAGTATATTCACACACATCTGCATAATTTATTTCAAAATGCTTTCCAAAATGCTCATTGTGTCTGTAGACAATAATCATGGCGTCCTCTCTGGATTTTAGTATCAAAATC
>WAAB01020814.1:2406-12661 GCA_013389865.1 Piaya cayana | reverse complement strand
TCTGATCCAAGCCAAGATGCCATTGGCCTTCTTGGCCACCTGGGCCACTGCTGGCTCACGTTCAGTCACTATCGACCAACACCCCAGTGCAGTTGTCCGCAGCTTTTCCTTCTGACTTGGAAAGCTCTCCACCAACATCACCCCCAATTCAACCTCATGCTAAAACTCTTTATCACTTCATCCATTAAATGACAGCAGCCCCCTTTGAACACGCCTGCCTGCACATCTGTTCCATTTCCAGCTGCTGTTCTATACCTGATAAATAAAAGAAATTGGAGATAAACAATGATGGTTTTGCCTTCTTCCTCCTGATGTTCAGATGAAATCTCAACATTGAGGTAATACCAGCCCCATGCAGCAATGGCACAAGAGAAAAGGAGGGAGGAGAAACTCAGTGTGAAAACACTGGGGAAAAAAAAGAAAGAAAAAAACCAAGCTGACAAAATTCTGAATAAACTGATAGGGGCGGTTGCATTTCAGAACAGACCCTGCACCCAGAAAACGTTTATATCTGCTCCAGGCCTCCAGGATCTGGGGGAGGGATGGGATGACGGTGGGGGAACCCCAGCTTGGAGCAGCTTGGGGACACACGGAGCATGGGCCAGCGGGAAGCCGAGCGGTTTGCACATCCCTGGCTGTGAAGAGGAAAACTTCCAGCTCCCATCATGATACCTCGGCTAATGCGAGGCCGTGGACGATGCTGCCAGCAGGCTGGGGTGTGCGTAAGGTGCTGCTTCTGGTGTATTTTTGGGGAGATAACCAAGAGGACCCCCAAAAATCCCTACGTGTTTGCACGGGCACTTGTGTTTATCAAGCGAGATTTCTGCTTGGCCAAGGCAAACGCTGCACGTCTTCCAGCCTGTTTATTTCAGCCTGGCTGGGTGCGGGAAATCTTTCCTCCTCCTCCTCCTCCTCTCCCGCTGCGGCTGAGTCAGAAAATGTTTGAAAATCCCAGGTTTCTGCTGCCTCCTGCCTCTCCCCCTCTGGGTAACGGAGGCTGAAGGAGAAGCAAACAAAGGCGTCCTTATGCTCCGGAGAGCGGATGGGTCGAGGAGCAGCGACTCCTCCTCTCCTCCCGCTGCCCTCATGGGGATCTGGCCCTCGCCATTGTCTGCAGCAGCTCCAGGCGTGTTAAAGGCTTCCTTGGCAGGGCTTTCACATCCAAGCTGGACCTGGGGCTGATAGGGAGGCTGTTGATAGTAATTATATGAATTGCAGTACGAGCTTGAGCTCTTTGCTGTGCCCGAGGTCTGTTGTGTTTGCTGCTGTGCGTTCATCGACGAGGAGGTTATAAAGCTGGGGGAGAAGGCACATCAGGTACTTTGTTAACCTGAAAATCTGCATCATAGAATTATAGAACAACCAGGTTGGAAGAGACCCACCGGATCATCGAGTCCAACCGTTCCTATCAAACACTAACCCATGTCCCTCAGCACCTCGTATAGAATCATAGAACAAATGTGCATCAATGTGCTCTCCCCGTCTTAAAATCATCTTGAAAGTTTGTTGGAGCCAGGGTTTCCCTTTGTTATATTTATGTAGCGATGAGCAACGCAGGACCCTGGGAGCATAATTTTAACTGAAACAAATCCTGTGAGTCTGAGGGAGAAAAGATGGCAGCAGTTTGCTTCTAAAGTCCATTGGAAAAGCAGGTGGCCAAGAAGGCCAATGGCATCTTGGCTTGGATCAGACACGGTGTGACCAGCAGGGCCAGGAAGGTTCTTCTCCCTCTGGACTCAGCACTGGGGAGGTTGCTACTCAAATCCTGTGTGCAGTTGTGGGGCCCTCAGCACAAGAAGGATGTTGAGGCTCTGGAGTGAGTGCAGAGAAGAGCAACGAAGCTGGTGAAGGGGCTGGAGAACAGGCTTGATGAGGAAGGGCTGAGAGAGCTGGGGGTGTTTATCCTGGAGAAGAGGAGGCTGAGGGGAGACCTCATTGCTCTCTATAACTACCTGAGAGGAGGTTGTGGAGAGGAGGGAGCTGGGCTCTTGTCCCAAGGGACAGGGGACAGGACGAGAGGGAATGGCCACAAGCTCCACCAGGGGAGGTTCAGGCTGGACATTAGGAAAAAATTTTTCACAGAAAGGGTCATTGGGCAGTGTCAGAGGCTGCCCAGGGAGGGGGTTGACTCACCTTCCCTGGAGGTGTTTAAGGTGTGGGTGGCCGAGGTGCTGAGGGACATGGTTTAGTGTTTGATAGGAACAGTTGGACTCGATGATCCGATGGGTCTCTTCCAACCTGATGATTCTATGATTTGCTTTGACTGAAAGAGAAGCTCTGCACAAAGCAGAGCAGATGTGGGACTCCTTTTATCTGCCTCTCAGAACTCCTGTCTCCACCCCGGTCTTGTGTTTTATTATTATTTTTAGGGGATGGCTTGGATGCATGCAGAACAGCCCTAGTGATCCTGTGGGAGCGCTGGGGTGTCATAAGGACACAGGGAAAAAAATCTCAGTCTCTAGGTAGTGTCACTGGGCGTGTTCAGGTTGGCACCGGTGTGAAATGAGGAGGAGCGTTTCTAAGAGGCCCCCTGGGAAGGTTTCTGAAAGTGTTTTCAACCCTGTGACCTTGTCAGTTGAGCTTCCAACCCCTGCAATGGCCAACGAACCTTCATCCCTGCGTAGTGGCTTCACCTTCTTTATATAAACTCAAGCCCCGGGCAAGGGCAGTCAGCCAAGCAAACACACACAAATTCCTTCCTTCCCTCCTTCCACCCTCCGTGCGGCTCAATGCACGGGCCCGACATGAGGCCTTGGAGAGAAAGGTCAGGACCATTTGGTGTCCTCTTACTTTGGCTGGTGAAGGGGTGTCTCTGGCTGTGCGGCCTTCTAAAAATAACCTGGGCTTGCAGAGCGGCGGAGCTCTCTGCTGCGTACAGGAATAAAAGGAAGGGAAAGGTTTCCAATGAGGGAGGTGGCCAAGAGAGATGCCACGTGCAAAGTTCTTTAACGAGCATTTGATGAACACTGAATGTTCTTATTAAACACAAGTGCTGGATTGAATGGTTGGAGTCGATGATCCGGTGAGTCTCTTCCAACCTGGTTATTCTGTGATTTACCTAGACAGCAGCCTAATCAGCATCCGTCTCGCAAACCAACCTGCTGTGAGCAAATCATTCTTCAGGCTTTACAAATATAGCTGAGGGAATAATCTGAGCGACACCTGCAGCTAACCGATCAGCTGACATTTAGAAAACACCTTTGATCACAAGCAAAGGAGGGTCTCGAAGGCTGGTCTGGTCCCTCTTTGCCTGTTAGGCTCTATATGCAGCTAGAAACCTGTTAGCATCGCGCTCTGCACGCAGAGAGGGGAAAGCAAGCCAAGAGAAGCAGTACGAAATCTGCACCTGGAGGTTTGTTTTGCAGGGACCTGCAGGGACTTTCGCACACGTATAGGAGCTTATCAATAATAAACAAAGTCACCTGGAACTTTCCTACATCCAGCATAGGGGTTAGCGCTTCCAAGTCAGGGAAATTCGGCTGATGAGCAAAGGAGAACTGCAGGGGCACAGGGGAATGTCCGAGTCGGGCTGTACCCAGAGCCGTGAATCCCAGGAGGAGGGGATGGGGAACCATCTGCCCCTGATTCAGGAGAGCTAACCCAGAAATCAGAGAAATCAGAGCCAACAAAGGCTGTTATTGCTGGCAGCAGGAATGAAATTAAAGAGATTTTTCGCTTGGTACTATCCATCATCAGGTGCGTCGGTTTTCAGCACTTAACAACTGGAAGTTAAAGCCTCTTCTCAGCTTCATTTCCAGTCATTGGCTTCGGTTTCTGGACACGAGAGAGGGAATTACGTTAGAGGTGTTGCAGGTGAGACTTCCTCCCTCCTGCCACACGTTCCGGCGGCGATGCATCAGTAATGAGACCTTATGTGTAGCATACACCTTGCCAAAAAAAAAAAAAAAAAAAAGAGAGAGAGAATAATTAATTCAGCTCTTTATTTACTTATTTTCCAAAATTGCTTTGGGGGAACGGGACAGAGATGAAGCCAAGTCCTACTCGTTGGTAAGTGATAACCACGTATCACACATCATATCACGTATCGCACATCATATCACCACCCCTCCTTGTAGAGATGGGGTATCTGAGGGGCAAAACATCACGCTGAGACCCCTGTGGGGTTTTGCTCAGACTCCACGGATGTTGTTCCAGGGCTTTTCAGGCTTTTCCTTCGGCAGCGCAGGCTGAGGAACAGGCACACGGGGTGCGTTTCAATTCAATTCAATTCAGTTCAAGCGGTGTTGGATAAGCCCAACTGCACCTTTTGCCGTACACGCAGTCCTGGAGTGAGGAAATGAACAGAACGACACAGCTTGTGAGAGTAACAGCTTAGGAGGCATGGGAGGACTGAAGAGAAGAGCCCTTTCACACTGTTATATAGAGATACAAGCTCTTTTTTTGGCATTTGTTAGACAACAGCAGCTTTTCGAGGCTGTTTCTGACGGTGTCATATGGATTTTCCTTTTATAACAACCTCTCTCGTGGAAATCCCCGTTGGTCTCAGCTTTTTCAGCAAAGGAGACCATCTAATTCAGCTCATTTTTCCCCTGGGAAGATCCAGCTGATTACGCAACAGCAATGTGTACCAGCACGTTAATGGCGCTTGGCACCTTCCCGGGCTGCACGGGAGGCAGGGGATGTTGCTGTCATTATGGAATTAGTCATGCTGGAAACACCGCGGGGTTTGTTTAATCCAAGGAGAAAAGGAAAAAAAAAAATTAAAAAAAAAATTTGTTTGGGTGGGGTGGAGGGAAGCAACCGCTGCAGCTTTCTGAGCCAGATGATGTGGGAGCCATGATGGGACCCTGGCTGAGTGGGTGCCCCAGGGCCTCCCCACGGTTGGGGATATTGGTGAGTTTTAACTAGTTGTGGTCTGGAGATTGGAGATTTTTTTCATGTGCAGGACTCCCAACAGCTCTTTGGCTGGATTTTAGCTGGTATGAATGGACAGGTCCCTGCAGATGCCCATGGGAGAGAGAGGTCTGGAGGGAAACCAGACCTTGTGCCAGGGGAGATTTAGGCTGGACATTAGGAAAAAGATTTTCACAGAAAGGGTCACTGGGCACTGGAATAGGCTGCCCAGGGAGGGGGTTGATTCACCTTCCCTGGAGGTGTTTAAGGGACAGGTGGACGAGGTGCTGAGGAACATGGTTTAGTGTTTGATAGGAGTGGTTGGACTCGATGATCCAGTGGGTCTCTTCCAACCTGGTCGTTCTATGATTCTATGAAACACTCTGCCTCCTCTTTGCTGCAGGTGATCACTGAGGGGACGTGTTTCTGGAGAAATGGTCATAAGATGGGGATGATTTCCTCCTGTTGCTGAGGAGATGATGGGTCCGCACTGATGCTCCCTGCTCTCCTGCTCTCCAGCATTCACTGCAACACCGCATCCAAGTCTGCCCCTCTGCAGGTCTCCTCTGCCTCCCCCAAGCCTCTTGTGCCCTTATCACAGAATCACAGAATCACCAGGTTGGAAGAGACGCATCAGATCATTGAGTCCAACCATTCCCAACAAACACTAACCCATGTCCCTCAGCACCTTGTCCACTCAGGCCTTAAACGCCCCCAGGGAAGGTGAATCAACCAACTCCCTGGGCAGCATATTCCAATGCCCAATGACCCTTTCCATAAAAAACTTCCTCCTAATCTCTAGCCTAAATCTCCCCTGGTGGAGCTTGAGGCCATTCCCCCTTGTCTTGTCCCCTGTCCCTTGGGAGAAGAGCCCAGCACCCTCCTCTCCACAACCTCCTTTCAGGTAGTTGTAGAGAGCAATGAGGTCTCCCCTCAGCCTCCTCTTCTCCAGGCTAAACACCCCCAGCTCTCTCAGCCGTTCCTCATCAGGCCTGTTCTCCAGCCCCTTCCCCAGCTTCGTTGCTCTTCTCTGGACTCGCTCCAGAGCCTCAACATCCTTCTTGTGCTGAGGGGCCCACAACTGACCCCAGGATTCCAGGAGCGGTCTCACCAGTGCCGAGTCCAGAGGGAGAAGAACCTCCCTGGCCCTGCTGGTCACACCGTTTCTGATCCAAGCCAAGATGCCATTGGCCTTCTTGGCCACCTGGGCCACTGCTGCCTCATGGTCAGTCACTGTCAACCAACACCCCCAGGTCCCTCTCCTCCAGGCAGCTCTCCAGACAGACTTCTCCCAGTTCATATGGGTTTAGGCGTCACCGCTACACCCTTCGAGGGACCACCAGCCAAGTGATCTAGGTCTGAGCCCACATATCTGACCATCTCCTGGATGGAAGAAGAGGTGTGCTGGCTGCTGCTGCATCACGATGTGTATCCAGCTCCTTTTGACCATCCTGGAGACATCTCTTCAGGTCAACTTGAAGCAGCCGAGTCCCACGCTTGCTTCACCCACTCCTCAGCTCCCTCAGGACTTCAGGCACTTCTGTTTCATGGCTGCAGTCGTAAGCAAGCCCTCCCCAGGCCGTGGGCTGTGCGCTCAGTGCAGAGAAACCCCTGGGATCATGCCAGCTGGAGATTGGCTGGCTCCAGCCTGCTACTTTCAAGCCAAGAAATAATGGTCTTGCGGCAAATTCAGTGGCTGCTTCCCTCCGCCCTGTGCTGCTTGTATTTCACGTGCTGTCCAGGGGCTTCAGATGCTGCCGGTTGAGTTGGCCCTCACAGGGACAGGAAAAGATTGATTTAGACTAAATTAATGCACAGACAAATCTCTATCGGTACTAAAGGCTGCTCAGCCCATGGGAAACGCTGCAGTGTGGTAACACCATAGGGAACAAGGCCAGAAGACTTGGACCGAGGAGAAAGGGTGTCTGTTCATAGAATTTTAGAGTCATAGAATGGTTTGGGTTGGATGGGATGTTAAAAATCATCCAGTTCCAACCCTCTGCCATGGACAGGAACAATTTCCACTGGATGAGGTTGCTCAAAGCCTCATCCAACCTCAACACCCCCGTGTGGAGCTTCCACAACTTCTCTGGACAACAGCTCTTACAGTAGAGAATTTCTATTTCTTCTGTGTGCAAGGTCCTGACAAGGGACGTTTTGCACCTGGCCAACCCAGTTACTTCTGGTACCACAAAAAAATGACTGGAGTGGAGCATATTCCCCTCTCCCATCTCTGCGAGACACGGAGGAAAAGCTCCCATCAGTGATCTTCATCTCTCACGTGTTAAGGGGAAAACAAGATGTGGCGGGGATGCGAGCTCTCCCACTGGGAACTGCTAATTAACAGAAGAAACGGCACCAGAGGCTACAAGGCATTGAACTGGAGTGTAATTAGCTACATGGGATTCGCTAAGTGTCTCGGTCAGGACAACAAGCATAAAACCTCGGGGCCAGCCTCTGTTGAAGATCAGCCGTATTAAAGCAGAACCCTCCCCCGAGGGATGCTCAGTGATGCTGTTCAAGGCTCTGGATTGTTTTGTGCCCAGCACAAGGCTGGGATGGACACGACAGCCCGGTCCCTGCTCCCTGCCCCAGGCTGACAACAGCACAGACAACTCGCTCCTCCCCGCTGTAGCTTATTTAATATTTATGCACATGGTAGGGAATATCCTAGCACTTCATGTGCTTAAAGGTTCAGAGCTCTGCTGACATATTTTGCTGTCTGGGTCTCCTTTCCCCATGCTCTGGGCTCGAGGTGCTGTCACTGGCTTGACCAGGTCTCCTGCATAGAATTATAGAATCATAAAATCATAGAACAACCAGGTTGGAAGAGACCCACCGGATCATCGAGTCCAACCGTTCCTATCAAACCATTCCTATTCATCATAATCAACTTTTTGTTCCAATTAGAAACATTAAGGGAAACCCTCAGTTGGGAAAAAANTCCTCCACAGCCCATGGTGGCATCTAGGCAGGTTTTGTGACCACGGGGTGAAGGGTCCCTGGGATTCTCCAAGGGAGGAGAAGACAGCATCCCAGAGAAAAGTGCCTGCAGGGAGAGGATCCATCCTGAAAGCTCACACTGACCAGGAATGGTCCCTTCTCCTCCAAACCCTCAGCTGGCCGCTGGGTTTTGGGGTCAGGGCTCTGAATCCTGACTCTGAGAAAACACCGGAGCAAGCGGTGAGGAAATCCCTGTTTTTTTCCTTCCATCGAATCACCCCATGGAGCAGATTCCCCTCGTGTTCACCTTTGGAGGCTTCAAAACCAGGGAGGTGGAGGTCCAGAGACAGTCACAGGGAGAGGTGAGGATGGGAAGCAGGTCCCCTGCGAGGTGCAGGCACTAGCCCAGGGGACATATGGCACTAGCCACTAGTTCCTGAGGGACCTGGGTTAGTGTTTGATAGGAATGGTTGGACTTGGTGATCTGGTGGGTCTCTTCCAACCTGGTGATTCTATGATTCTATGATTCTAAGATGAGCCTTGGCTTGCGTACTCCCCGACTCCGTGCAGCTGCTCCCCTCATCTGTGTGCATTCAGAGCAGCTCCATTCAGCAGCACCAGCTTCCTGGAGCTTGAAAGGCCTGCTGATTATTTTTAATGATCCTGCGCCTTGCTGGAGGTTTGTTTCGCAGTGATTGCGTGGGCAGTGCTGTCGCACCCTCCTGCCAAGCAGGTTTGCTCGTCCCAGTATTGCTCAGCACACATGGGGAGCTGCTGGGGGGGACCCAAAGGGCTTGGGGAGTAAATATATATAATCATATAATGGTTTTGGTTGGAAGGGACCTTTAAAGGTCTTCAACTGCCTCAGGTTGCTCAGTCACATTGGTTAGAACTGAGATGTTCAAATTTGCCTTCCAACAGCTTTTATCATAGAATCTTAGAATCACCAGGCTGGAAGAGACCCACCGGATCATCGAGTCCAACCGTTCCTATCAAACACTAAACCATGTCCCTCAGCACCTCGTCCACCCGTGCCTTGAACACCTCCTTATTCATAAACCAGCAAGATTTAGTTTTCAAAGAGATAGAGAGGGGCTAAAATCCTACCAAAGGGATTATGTTTGTTATGGAGCAATTGCAGCCACAGAATCATAGAATCACCAGGTTGGAAGAGAACCACCGATCATCAAGTCCAACTGTTCCCATCAAACACTAACCCATGTCCCTCAGCACCTCATCCACCTGCCCCTTAAACACCTCGAGGGAAGGTGAATCAACCCCCTCCCTGGCCAGCCCATTCCATTGCCTAATGACCCTTTCAGTGAAGATTTTTTTCCTTTTGTCGAGCTTGAGGATGCTTGAGGATGTATGATCTCTATGGGAATGCAGGGTCCTGAAATGGAGGAAGGCAACGTACCCTTCAGCCTTGCCCATGGAGAAGATTTGACCTCTATGACATTTGCACAACCTTCAGGGCAAGGGATGATGACCACCTGGCTCTGACCTCCTCCCTCCCACGTAGCAGCAAGTTTAGGATATTTGGAAGGCTCTTCCCTTGCCCTGTAGCCTTCCCACGTGCCTGCTCCAAGGACCCAGGGCGTGATTCAGCTCACGTCAAAGCAGGGCAGATGATTCATATCCTAAAGTGCCTACAGCTTTTCCAACAGGAGCCTGGGCTGGAGAGCTGAGCTGACTGTCTTTGGATGCTGGATCAGGCTTTTTATACTCTGGAGAACTTAGTACCCTGGCCTTTCAGAACTAATGTGATAGAGGGTGATCTTGCAGTGATTGCAACGCAAAGTGCAGCACTTGGGGCTGTTCAGGGAATCACAAGGATCATAGAATCATAGAATAACCAGGTGGGAAGAGACCCACCGGATCATCAAGCCCAACTCCTATCCGTGTATAAGACATTTCAAAATTTACACCGTGTGCCTGAGTGTGTTTTCCAAATGCTTCTTGGATATCGTCAGGCTGGGAACCGTGACTGTTCCCTTGGGGAGCTGTTCCGGTGCTCCACCACCCTCTGGACAAAGAATCTTTTCCTAATCCCCAATCTAAACCTGGCACATCATAGAATTATAGAATCATAAAACAACCAGGATGGAGGAGACCCACCGGATCATCGAGTCCAACCATTCCCATCAAACACTAACTCATGTCCCTCAGCATCTCGTCCATCCATCCCTTAAACCCCTCCAGGGAAGGTGAATCAACCCCCTCCTATCATGGGTCACCAGAGAGAAGAGGTCAGTGCCTCCTCCTCCTCTTCCTTCCCTTGTTTCTACGGCAGGAAAATCACCAGCTCTGCTGAATGGGGCTGCTCCGCGCAGAAGCTGCTTCGCTTGTTAATCTATGTGATGTGATGGGACATACCCTGTTAAAATCTACTACCCACCTTTATTTTTTTTTCATGTTACTCCTCCTACAATTTTTTTTTTTTTTTTTCTTATTAATT
>WAAB01020810.1:0-11359 GCA_013389865.1 Piaya cayana | reverse complement strand
CCCCCATAGCCATAGAGACCCCCATAGCCGTAGCCCCCATAGCCAAGTGAGGCCCCAGAAGCCCCAAGGACGGGAGCTCCAGCCGATCCCACAACTGCCTCCTGGGGGAAGGAGCTGAGGATGGGGCCAGGGAAGGTGACGACAACTGGGGGTGGCTGGATCACAGCGGTGGAGTCCAGGCACTGACGGACACACGGCTCGTTGCAGCTGTCAGCGAGAGGCTGGGGGCGGAGGACGCCGCAGGCAGAGGTGGAGCACAGGTCGTAACAAGACATCTTGCAGGGATGGAGCTAAACTGCGACACAAGCTGCTGTTTAAGTAGAAGAGAAAGACTTCAAAATCCCAAAAGCAGATTTTCACAAGTCCTCTTCACATAGAAAACACAATGATCTGATGGGTCTCTTCCAACCTGGCTATTCTATGATTCTATGGGCAACATCATATCCAGCTCTGAAAGTGTTTCCCTTCATGAATATCCTGGAAAGATTTTAGATCTATTTCTACACAAACCCTGAAAACTGAGAGGCAAAATCAGAGAGCAAAGTGACTTTGTCCAAGGACATTTGATGACTCATTAGGAAAACTTGGATTTGAGTTGAGCAGGTTTGCATGAAATACACTTTACATAATTATAGGAGCTTCTTCTTCATCTCAGATTTGCTGAGAGTTGTAGGAACAACAGATTATGGGATTTTCACTGCCTGAATTGCTCAGAAAGCAATTTGACAAGACAATAAAGGGCTGATGGTAGTGTTATTATCCCAGTTCCCACCTACACAGTCACTGGATGGATGCAGCCTGGGCGATTTCAATGTAAACCAGAGCTTTATCCCCTAATGTCTTTCAAAAAACTGATTTCAAATTATTATTCCCAAAAAAACCCCCAGAGGTCCTTGGTAAATCCAGGCATTTAACTTATATTCTCTCATCTAAAGTTAGTTATTTTCTCCAAGAATGATTTTACTCCTAAGGATCATCAAGTCCAACTCCCTGCTCCTCCGAGGACTACCTGAAACTAAACCAGGTGGCCAAGAGCATCATCCAGTTACTCCAGGGTCCACAGTTTCTGACACCGAGAGCTCCACTCTGTGTTTTAAATAGGAGTATCTGCTACCCCAGAGGATTAGAACAAGGTAACGCAGATAAGCTCAACAATACAGATGGTGGAGATCAAATGAAGTCAAAGCTAGAAATAAAGAGATAGATTAATAGCAACAGAGAAGGATCAAACTTACCCAAGTCAACAAGAAGTCAAGGGAAGTGTTTGGAAGAGCTCTGAGAGAGCAGAGCTTTTATACCAGAGGTACGAGATCGACATTGGCTGATTTCAAACACGTGTAACCCGCTGAGATGATGAAATTGTTGCGTTTGTTGTTGGAGTTTATGAGTCCTTTCAAATTTGTTGTAATAAAGCCTAAACATTACTTCAGATTATAGACAATTCTTTCATCCTGTGACTTGATGGGGAAAATTAATACCTGGCGTCATTCCAGTTGCTTCCTTGAAATTGCAGCCAAAATGATTAAGGCAGCTCTTCTTGTATCAACACCTGGTGGATGTCTCATGGGTTTATTGGAATCTCAAACTGCTGCGATGGGCAAGAATTTTAGTTAAGTTTGTATAATTCACATTATGACCTGACAGGATAGAAGTTAAAGACTCCAAATACGATACGCAGGAAGGTTTTGTGTGTGGTTTCTGCAGGATTATCTTCCCCATCCTTGGGTGGAGGACACGGCACCTTTGAGAGATGTTGATGTTTCTCAGCAGTGTTTGACGGTGGCTGTAACAATGGGACTTTAGAATATCTAATAGGCCTGAGGAGATCTAAGCTTTTTCAGTACAAATGATTTCTCTGGTGGAAAAACTGAAATGTTGATAGAAACGCTTTGAATTATTGACTCAGGAATTCTTGATTTCTTGTAAGACGCTATCGTTGTCGCAAGCAGTGAGCCCCGAACAGGGCTGAGCTGGCAGCTTCTCCAAACAGGGAATAATTATGAATTTGGAAGGCACCATGCAAAACAAAGACTGGTTCTTCCCTTGCTTACAGACGTCATTATTTTAATACTGCCGACTCTATGGTATGGATTATCTCTAAATTATGAGGTGGGTTTCTTAGCCTTTGTGGTGGCTGGGTGGGTTTTTGGATGATGATATTCTCAAGCTTCCAGGCAGCAGGTCTTTCAAACACCACAAACTATCCACTAATGGTTTGAGTATGCATTCTTACAATTATATACTAATGGTAGGGAAAAGCATTAGTATAATTCTTGTTGTAATGCAAGGATGTGAATGGAATGATAACAGGAATGAATGTGACATGCATGACATCTCCTTGGAGATGAAAGAGGTTTCTGTGATGAAACGCACCTATTGCATTTCACGAGACTTCACCCCAACAAATAAATGTCAGCAAAATTTTGAGGACCTACGTGTCCTATTAGCTTTTGGGTTTGCCCCAATGATGCACACGCACAAATTGCACCTTAGGTGATCCCCATGATCTAGGGAACTGTATAAAAACTCTCCCAACCCAGGGCTCTTCATTCCACCTTGCTCGCATCTTCTCTTCTGCGAAAGGTAAGTTTCGCTCTATGCCACCTCTTTCCTAAAATTCAGTTCTCTCTTTTCTGCTGGTTACAATTTCACCATGAATTAATATTCTTATGTGGTGTTGGGCAGCAGTATTTGGGTTTAAAATGGTAAAACTAGGTTTTCCAGAAGTGGTCATTCCCTGTTAATACAAACTGGAGTGACCTTAGCAGCTCCCAAAACATCAGCAGAAGGTTTGTTCAATCACTGGAAATTTTTTAAGGACTTTGCATGATTGAGCTACATGGTTTGATTTGATAGGAATGGTTGGACTCGAAGATCTGGTGGGTCTCTTCCAACCTGATTATTCTATGATTCTATGATTGAGGCTATAGAAGAGGCGGCTGTGCAATTTAGACAATGCTGATTATACAAAAGGGAGAGATGTCATCTAAAAAATATGGAGAAGGAAAGACAATCAAGACCTGAAAGATAAAGCCACTATTTTAGTCCATGTGTGCAACTTCCAGGCTCTTAACCCATTGAATTTGTATCTTTTATTCATTTACTCAGCATCTTAACTCCATCCCTGCAAGATGTCTTGCTACGACCTGTGCTCCACCTCTGCCTGCGGCGTCCTCCGCCCCCAGCCTCTTGCTGACAGCTGCAACGAGCCGTGTGTCCGTCAGTGCCCGGACTCCACCGCTGTGATCCAGCCACCCCCAGTCGTCGTCACCTTCCCTGGCCCCATCCTCAGCTCCTTCCCCCAGGATGCAGTTGTGGGATCGGCTGGAGCTCCCGTCCTTGGGGCTTCTGGGGCCTCACTTGGCTATGGGGGCTACGGCTATGGGGGTCTCTATGGCTATGGGGGCTATGGCTATGGGGGCTATGGCTCCCTGGGTTATGGGGGTCTGTGGGGCTATGGGGGCTCCTCCCTGGGTTATGGGGGTCTCTATGGCTATGGGGGCTCCCTGGGTTACAGAGGCCTGTATGGTTATGGTAGACCCTACGGTGCTGGCTACTGCAGCCCTTACTCCTCCTGGTCCGGCAGGTACAACCGTGGCATCTGCGGACCCTGCTAAACACAACAAACCCTGAAAAAAAAAGATGAGCAAAAGAAACCAAAACGCAGATTTACCTCTGGGTAGATGAGTGGTGGCTTTGTGAAAACGCTCACAAATCCCATTCAGTGCAGAGCACTCTGCATGCACCACTTTTCCCCCTTTGAATTCTTTCCTGATCTCTTCACAAGTTCAATTCTTTGTTACCTTCTCCTTTATCATACTTGTAACTGGATGCAATGAGACCTTTAAGAGCATCTTTCAAAATGCATTTGACTCTGACATCTCAGACTCACATTCTTGATACTGCAATGTGGGGTTTTTTTTTTCTCTTTTCATTCTCATTAAAATTCTGTTGCACCATTGAAAATACGTGTGTTGTGGTTTTGCGTTCTCATTAATTCTGAATTTGCCAACTTTTGGGGATAAAACTACCTCTTACACACCTGGTTGGGATAATATTGTGTAGGCTCTGCCCACATAGTGAAAGTCTCCACGAGAAGTCCTTGCTAGGCTTGTTTTGCCACTGAATTACAACAACAGGGTCACAGCAGGACGGCCATAGGTGAACAGCAGAATTCTGCACACAGAGCTTCATCGGACTGCTCACTCATGATTTTGTGAGATAATTCTTTGAACCAGAAGTGACTGTTGATGTCCTGAGAGTTAAACTCATGCTTACTCCACAGCAAACTTTGAAGCCAATGTCATACGCAAACCTCCTCAAAGAAGGTTGCAGCAAAGTGGCTGTTGGTCTCTTCTTCAAAGGAACAAGTGATAAGGACAAGAAGAAATGGGTATAAACTGGAGAGGGTCAGATTTAGACTGGACACAAGGAAGAATTTCTTCATGATGAGAGTGGTGAGACCCTGGAACAGGTTGCCCAGAGCAGTGGTGGCTGCCCCATCCCTGGAGGGGTTCAAGGCCAGGTTGGATGAGGCTTGGAGCCCCTGATCCAGTAGGAGGTGTCTCTGCCCATGATAGGGGTGGGACTGGGTGAGCTTTGAGGTCCCTTCCAACCTGAAATATTCTATGATTCTATAATGTCATAGGAAAATCTACTGAAACATGAGGGGGCTGGAGAACAGGCCTTATGAGGAGAGGCTGAGAGAGCTGGGGGGGTTTCTGGTGGAGAAGAGGAGGCTGAGGGGAGAGATCATTGCTCTCTGCAAGTGCCTGAGAGGAGGTTGTGGAGAGGAGGGAGCTGGGCTCTTGTGCCAAGGGTCAGGGGACAGGCGGAGAGGGAATGGCCTCAAGCTCCACCAGGGGAGGCTCAGGATGGACAGCAGGATGGAATATTCCATGGAAAGGGTGATTGGGCACTGGAACTGCCCAGGGAGGGGGTTGAGTCCCCTTCCCTGGAGGGGTTTAAGGTGTGGGTGGCCGAGGTGCTGAGGGCCATGGGTTAGTGATTGATGGGAATGGTTGGACTCCATGATCCTGTGGGCCTCTTCCAACCTGGTGATTCTATGAGGACAGAGGGAGACCTTTGTGCTACAGACATGGAAGGAGATGTGAATTAATACAGCGTCAGCACCACAAGAGCTTGTGCAGAAACTTAAACAAATGAAAACCTAAATTATAAAAGAAAACAAACTCAAACCCTAGGGTTAGAAATCTTGAGCTGGTAAAGGGAACAAGAGGAGTGTGCTTGAGCAGCACAATTGAAAGATTGTATTTCAAAATGCTGGGTTGTTTGAGTCCAACCACATACTTGTATTACAATAACAGCCCATGATGCATAAACCACTAAGGAGGGTTTGGGAAGTGCCTAAAAACAAACACAAAAAGTACTTGAGCAGCTTTTATGAGTAGTATCGCTCTTGGGATCCCCTAGGGCCATCTCGAAGGCTGGTAAAAAACAAGCCCATAATTTAGGTATAACTTCTGGTAGAAAAGTCGCTGTGATTGTTGTTTAACAAACCATCGGCCAATGAGGAAATCTAGAGGCAAACAGGTGGGACACCTCATCAAACCTTCCCTATTTAAAAGCTGGGTGTTTCGGTTGAGCTTGTTGTCTGTCTCCATAGTCAATGAAAGCAAAGTTGTCACGTTTCGAGAGCGATACCGATTCTGGCAACGTAAGCATCTGAGATGGGATGAATTGTCTCACAGAAATTATTGTCCCTCCCCACTAAATAGTGGGGAAGTCTGAGTAATGTCAGTGATGTGACACGTCACTTGACGTCTTGGCCGTCAAAACTGGGCCCTGCGCTCATACGTGCCCTGCAGGTCGTGTTCTGCTAGTCAGGAAGGAAAGAAAGATCTTTCCATGTCCAATCTAAGCCTCCCTGGGTGCAACTCAAGGCCATTTCTCTCCTCTCACTTCTCACTTAGGAATAAGGGACACTCATTCTCACTAAAAGCGTCTCCACTCTGAACAACAACAAGAGAGGGTACAGACTGAATGAAGTGGTGGAGAGAGATGTAAAATTTCACAAAGAAACTGAGAAATCTGCACCTGGTCACCACTGCCTTTTGTCCCATCCTCCTACAGAGCTGTGTATTGTTGATAAATAGGAGCTAGTGACTAAGAAGTGCAGAGATATGATGAAGGGGGATGGTTTTCAGCTGAAAGAGGGGAGATTGAGGTGAGATATTAGGGAGAAATGTTTTTCTATGAGGGTGGGGAGGCCCTGGCCCAGGTTGCTCCATCCCTGGAGGTGTCCAAGACCAGGTTGGACGGGGCTTGAAGCCCCTAATTCAGCAGGAGGTGTCCCTGTCCATGGCAGGGGTGGGACTGGATGGGCTTTGAGGTCCCTTCCAGTTCAACCTGCAAAATAATCCCTTTGTGCCTTTGTAGATTCCAAGCGAACAATATGGAAAAGAAGATCCCTTCATTTGAAAGCTTTAGCTTTTGGTTTGAACATTTTCAGGTACTAACACACTGTTTTTCTGCTAGTCTTGCTGAGCACCAAGGAAAATTCAGAATCCCTAAATCAGAGACCATCAGACAATGTCCACAGGTTCATGGCTGTGGGTTGGAAAGGATGAGAAGGTGTCTTCCACCCCACTGAACATTTCATTGCAAAACGCGTGAGCAGATTAGATCGCCGCCTAGATAGAAAGCATCTAAATGCAAACATGTATATGACAGCAGGTTATAGCTCTGATTAAAATCATTACGAGGAGTTAATGAAGGAAGTGCTAAATAAAACGAACCAGTTTAGTTCCTCCTGCAACGCCAGTGAGGAGGGTGGGATGATAGCAGTGATGAAGCCGGTCAATTAGGCTTCAAGATGAAAGAGAGCTGAGAGCTGGAATGTGCATATCCAGCTATTCAGAGATTTAGGGTGATTTTGCAAACAGCAAATGAAAACAGTTTCATCACTTTGGGAAGCTAAAAGCGCTTCAGTTTGGGGCTGGTTGGTGATTATGAGCTCATGCGTTCCGTGCCTCAGCCCCCCCAGGCGATCTGAAGTGCTGTATAAAAGGAGCGGGTCCACAGATCTACTCCATCTCCCTCTCCTACACGCTCTACTCTGCATCAGGTAAGTCTGACAGCTTTTCATTTCTTTCTAAGTGCCAGAATGCTTTTTCCCTGGTGCTTAGAATACTGTTCACGGCTATTATTTAGAGGCTTTAGGGCTTTCTTTACGATTCTCTTTCTTTTCTCTCTTTTCATTGTGCTTGCAGGTTGTGCTACTGGAAGGATTTAGGAATCCAGACCAGGGTTTGAGGCTTTTATTTCACTTTAATTTGTATTTAGGCATTCTTGAACTGCTAGCAGATCAAAAATAAAGGATGGCATGAATTATATAAAGCAGAATTCTCCTGTAGCTTTTCAGTTCATCACTGAACCAGAGATGTAGCCATATCCTAAGCTGTTTAAATGGCTCAGCTGAAGAAAGAGCATCATCTCCGTGGAAATCTTATTGTGAAATAACCCTAGCGTGTATTTAATTTTTATGGATAAGTGTAAATGAAATCCTGCCCATGGCAGGGGATTGGAGCTGGATGATCTATAAGGTCCCTTCCAACCCAAATATTCTATGATTCTATGTTCTCTCCGAAGACAAAATCTTTTTCAGTCCCATTCAACAAGGGGGCAGCTCTGGTATAGATCCCCCAGTTCCTGGCTTTCAATCACATTTGCTGAGGATGAGCAGTGGTATTTTGGTGAAGAATATCTTGCCACCACTCTCTTCCTCTGGGAGGGAATGTGCATTAAAACCAAAATAGCAGCAGCAGTTTCAGAAGGTTTGGTGGATGTGACAAACGCAGAGATTACTGGATGGTGAAAATCAGAGCAGAGCTGATTGACAGGAAAGTTTGTGAGCAGTGTCATCAATTTTGCTGATGCATCTGGTGATGGTTTTACCTATTCCAGCAACAAACCTTGACTTGTTCTTCCATCTTGTGCTTGGTTTTCATGCAGCTCTGTTCTTTGTGTTTCAGAATTGCCTCCATCCCTGCCAAGAAATGTCTTGCTACGACCTGTGTCCCACCACCACCGGCGTCGCCTGCCCCCAGCCCATCGCCAACAGCTGCAATGAGCCGTGTGTCCGCCAGTGCCCCGATTCCACAGCTCTGATCCAGCCTCCGCCCGTGGTTGTCACCTTCCCCGGCCCCATCCTCAGCTCCTTCCCCCAGCAAGCCGTGGTGGGCTCCTCCGGAGCACCCGCCTTTGGGGGCAACCTGGGGCTGGGGGGCCTCTATGGCTATGGGGGCTCTCTGGGATATGGGGCCCAGTATGGATATGGGAGTTCAGCCCTCTCCACACTCGGCAGCAGCTACTGCAGCCCCTACTCCTCCCGCCGGTACAGCCGGTTCCTCCGCAGCAGCTGTGGACCCTGCTAAATGCAGCAGAGACGTCTCAGAAGAGCCGAACGTGAAGACCCAAGCACAGAGCAATGAGGGTTGGCATTCAGCGTTCTTGCAGCCCTGCAATGGAGCTACTGCCACTGAGCATTTCTGATCTTCCTTCTGCTTTTTGTTTATCCTTGAGTTTCGAGTTTGTTGCTTGCCTGTTCCAGCTTTCCAATTTTCCAGCCATCCTGGGGCAACCTCTTCCATATGGACATAACTTACAATGACAACCGTCTTCATCAGTGGTTGCACAAGAGAGGAAAGCGAGATGAGGACGGCAACATCTCTGAGCAGGACATTGGCTGACATTCTCTGACATTATCTGGAAACAGATTTTTCATATTCTGTGATATCTTGCTTCGCAAACACAGGCATTTCTTGCTCATTAAAATTTTGTTGCATCACACAGCAGCCTTTGGGTTTCCCTTCTTCCCTTCACCTTCAGGGATTATCTTGCAGGTTGAACTGGAAGGGACCTCAAAGCCCATCCAGTGCCACCCCTGCCNGAAGCTGCTCTAATGTCTCCTCAGAGCCTTCTCCACGCTGAACAACCCCAACTCTCTCAGCCTGTCCTTGGATGGGAGGTGCTCCAGCCCTTGGATCATCCTTGCAGCCTCCTCTGGACCCATTCCAACAGCTCCATCTCCTTCTTCCTTTGAGGCTTCCAGAAATGGATCCTTCAGTTACAGAACTGATAAAAGGCAGGCTGCAAGTAGTCACTTTGCTAATTCCTGCAGAATTAAGCCCTGGAAGGAAGCTGGCACTCAGCAGGGCATATTTCTGGTTCTGTTATGTTGAGGCATCGTGCCTGCAGGCTATCTACCAGTGGTGTGACCCTGAACCACATGAAAAACTATTAGGCTCTACCAATGACTAGATATTTTTTGAATCCACCTACTTAAATCAAACACAAAAGGCTTAACTCCCACAGGTATCTGTCTTTTAATGTCTGTAATTTAGTGTTCGAGGAGGACATACACTTCAGGCTGTGTTTACAACATCTTTATGAATCAACTTCTGATTGCACCTCATTTACCAATCGTGTTACCTTGTACCAGGCTGTAAACACATGTTCAGAGCACATTTAGACAAGAGAGTGTGTAGTGACCTCTATAGTCGAAGACAAGACAGTGTGACTTCATTTATTGTTGCTTCTTGTTCTTGGTAATTATTTGACTCATTGGCAGGAGAAACAGGAGTCTGAGCTGTCAGTGCTAATTGGACTGGACTTCCCATGGTTGGCCAAGAACTCCAGGATGACCAAAGAGAAGTGATGAACATGCCCAGTATCCACAGTCATAGAATTCATAGACTTCAAACCCATTCAGTCCCACCCTTTGCCATGAGCAGGGACACCTCCCACTGCATCAGGGGCTCCAAGCCCCATCCAACCTGGCCTTGAACCCCTCCAGGGATGGAACAGCCACCTCTGCTCCGGGCAACCTGGGCTAGGGCTTCCCCACACTCCCAAGAAGGAATGAANTTTAAGTACTGGAAGCCACTATAAGGTCTCCTCAGAGCCTTCTCTTCTCCAGGCTGAACAACCCAAGCTCTCTCAGCCTGTCCTCATGCAGGAGATTTTCCAGCCCTCACGCAGGAGATTCTCCAGCCCTCACATCATCTCCATGGCCTCCTCTGGGCTTGTTCCATCAGATCCATGTCCTCTGTGAGCAACGTGAAATTTAGGTGTAAAGTTCATCAGATGAAAAATGTTATTTGACCTGAATTACATCTGTTGCTCTGAAGGGAAGACATAAGAATTATTCTTTTATTTATTTTAACTGGGGTGGCCAAGAGCTTAGAGGTGTTACTGGGAAAGTTGAAAGAACTCCCAGAATTACAGCAAAGATTTTCCAGTCAGTTAAAATTTCCTATTCAAAGGGAAGATTTACCCAGGGATCGTTAAGAGCTATTTTTAAACAATGAAAAATATCATTAATAAGATGTATGGGGTTGTAATTAACTAGGAGCCTCAGGCAAGCAGTGAGACATAAGGGAGATGTTCAAAGCTCCTCCTCTGTTTAACTTTCTTTTGGTATCATGTAGTTATGCAGATAACCGCACCTATCCTGGAGGAAACTTCAAACTGAACTGAAGGGATTACAACACATGTTTATCCAGGATGAAATTATCCCTGTGCAGAGGGCGGTCGTTGTGCTTGTTCCTGCTTAAAGAACCTGGTCACCTTCCACCTTCAGCTGCTGGAAGGAAGCAAACCCAGTTGTGCTTCACTGTAGAAGTTGGTGAGCACCCAGGATGAGGTATAAAGAATAACTGCTGGATCATGAAAGACAATAAAGCTCAGGATTTTGATGCACAGGACTTTAATGGGAAAGTAAGAAGTAAAAGACTTTGGTGAGAATGAAAAACACAGGGAAATTATTGCCAGGGTCTTATTAAAGGCTGCAATCGTATAATTACTCCAGGGCTACGCATTCCATTGACATTATGCTTTCTTTTTTCATGGCATGGGGAGGCTTACACAATCTCACCCAGCTGAAGGTTATTGATATAACTAATTTGAGGGCTTATTATCAGTAATCACTGCAAAGAATAGTTGGAAAACTAAATTAAATCATTAGCAGGGGAATTACATGTGGTTTTTCGGAGACGCACAGTTCAGGTTCCAGGAAAGCGATGTCAGTAACAGGGATTGTGGAGGAACATCTTCATCTGTGTTGAGTGATTGATGGGAATTGGTTTAGTGATTGATGGGAATGGTTGGACTCGATGATCTGGTGGGTCTCTTCCAACTTGGTGATTCTATTGCTCCTTATTCATCGCACACTTAGCATGGTCTGCAGCTCCCAGAACCATAAACACTGGATCCACAGGAAGAATATGACCTCCCAAAATTGTACAAGCTCCTAGAACCATAGAAACCACTGGAGCTCACGGATCCAATGCTGGATGGTGCTGAGCTGCCCACGAAGCTCTCCTGAGGGCAGGAGCTG
>WAAB01020809.1:2338-37339 GCA_013389865.1 Piaya cayana | reverse complement strand
GTAAATTACCTGCTTTAGACACCAATTACGGTAAGATGCTCTACGTGACACATCAGATAACAGTCAGAAAAAAAGAGATCACTTATTTGAAACTACACCCTGTAGGCCCCTGGTTCTCATTTAATTCTTTTCCTTTTTTCTATGTTGGAATTCTCTGCTTCAGAGAACTTGTCTCCCTCTTCTGTCTGAATTCTTCTGTTGCTCTGCAAATTACTTCATTTCAGCATAGTATAGAAATAGTCCTAATCAGATATGCTTTAGTAGCAATTAATACCTACTTTCCTGTACAGTCAACAAAGAATTTTTTTCTCTTTTTTAATACTCTCCAGTTCAAAGCCGAAATGAACAACCCTATTGACTGTGAGAAGATAAGGAGTATGTGTCTCTCATGTCATATTTACTATATGAGAGGAAATCCTGAGGAGGGTCCTTAAGATGGTTAGAGGGCTGGAGCACCTCCCACAGGAGAGCTGGACTCCTTTAGCCTAGGGAAGAGGGTGCCTTGTAGCAGCCTTCCAGTACGTAAAGGGGGCCTACAGGAAAGATGGGGAGGGGATCTTTATTGGGAAGTGAAATACCATGCACAACTACAAGCACCATGGCAGGGTGGAGCTGGTAAAGTCACAAAGGCAGTGATGACTCTGTTGTGTTATGTTAATGAAGAAACTTGAAGATAGGGGGCAGGAATTGCAACCTAGCAACATAGCTATGTGGTTGGGCAGTGGCCAATGAAGACTTGTTACTAGGGCAGAAGTGACCAATCAATGTTTACCTCATGTTTGGCCTACTTGGTCTATATAAGCAGCCAGTTAACCCATAATAAGGGACTTCATCTGAAATCAAATTGATTTGTCGTGAGGTTCACTTGCTCCCACTATCATTAGCTCTTTATCAAAGAGTGCAGTGATAGGATGAAGGATAATGCTATTTTGCTTAAAGAGAGTAAATTTAGATGAGATATATCAAAGAAATTCTCTACTGTGAGGATGGTGAGGAACTGGAAGAGATTGTCCAGAGATGTTGTGTGTATCCCATCCTTGTTTGAAGGTCAGATTGGATGAGGCATTGAGCAACCTAATCCTGTGGCAGGTATCCCTGCCTATGGCAGGGAGTCTGGAAATACGTGGTGTTTAAGGTCATTATTCTACCATATTTGGTGCAATAGACAAATGTGCATCTGCCTCCACCATGCACTTCTTGTNGAGGAACTGGAAGAGATTGTCCAGAGATGTTGTGTGTATCCCATCCTTGTTTGAAGGTCAGATTGGATGAGGCATTGAGCAACCTAATCCTGTGGCAGGTATCCCTGCCTATGGCAGGGAGTCTGGAAATACGTGGTGTTTAAGGTCATTATTCTACCATATTTGGTGCAATAGACAAATGTGCATCTGCCTCCACCATGCACTTCTTGTAAAAGGCTTTCTGCGCACGGAAAAGGTCACCTCCCTCAGGCTGATTGGAATCAAGTTTGCTAAGGGAGCTGTAGAAGAGCAGTAGTGCATATGTTCAAATCTTTTTATGAGTTTTTAGTAAAAAAAAAAAATCATTACAATTTATTACTTGCAACTAATAAAATAATATTAAAAAGATATAGTTCTTCCAGAATATAAATCAGTATGCTACCAAGTACTCCTGACAACTCATATTTGAAAGCAAAATATAAAGAAAGAAACAAAACACCCTGTCAGGTGAGATTTTAAGCATACAGAAAACTTTACCTTTCACCTCTCTACCTCTATGACATGACTAGCACAAATTGACCCTACAGAAATCACTGGAAAATAAAAATTAAAATGGTAATGTTATATTTTGGAATCTTTACAATAATCTATAGTAACATTTCTGTTCGGTATACTTCTGCAGTATCAGAACTAACATCCAGGGAATTGTCAAAGGTTCTGATAGCTATACTTCATACTATGGGAAAAAGTTATGGGGTTTATTTCATGCATAAATATTACTCCTAGACTTATTACATGACCTTTGCAATACTTTTTCAATCACATTACTGAGATGTATTTTAACAGCTGCATAATAATACTTCCTTGGAGTTATTTATGTATCTATGGTAGACGTACACAGATGCACATAATATTTCTGTGGAGATATATTCATGTGGTACACACATATACACACATGAGACCTAATAGAAATGATTAAATTTTAAAATATTGAAACTTATGCAAATATTGAATATTTTATAGAATTTTATTTGTCTAGAACAAAGATAGGTGTATATATAAATATTTAAACATTTTGAAATTGATTTACATCTTAATTTGCCTATTAGTTTAATTTTATTCTTTTAAGGTATTGTTTCACTGTAAAATTACAAATGTGACCAATTGTTTTAGCAAATTATTTTTACAATAAAAATATAAATAAAATTAACCCCTTTATTAAAATACGATAGTAAAACTCTGACAGGTTGAAAGACTTTTTTTTTGGTATTAAAAAGAGCACAGACTCACAAAATTCTGATTAGTGAGATTTACCTACATGATACATACATTTAGACATATGAATAAATAAAAACCTTGAAATTGTGACGCTGTCAGAAACTGATTTCACTTTTTTCTGCTTAGGTTGATATATTGCTTTAAATGCTTCAACATACTGCATAATGAGAGTTTTAGTCTCAGTAATGAATATCATGATCCCAAAAAACAATGTGGTAAAAAGTTTTGGAGTAGTCATATAGGAATTGTCGATTTTTTGAAATATATATAGAATGCATACAGAATCTAGCTAGTTTAAGGCTCGCTGTATCTGGCAGAGATGCAGTATGCATGGCCCAGTACTATGACACCTGCTGTGACTTTGCATTATGTTTCAAAATAATAGGTTCTTCAAGAGGAGGGAATGCCTTATAGTATAGTAATTGATTGCAAACATCAATACAGCAGGTGCTTTTGTGCACTCAGGAATATCTTTATTTTAGGATTGTTGCTTTTTTATAGCTTTACACTTTTTTTTTATAGTTGCTCCCATTATTCTTTAGTGGTATTATTTCAGAACCCCCTGCTAACAGCAGGGGAGGAGCTATAAAAGTGAAAAGAAGGAACCTTTTTTTTTTTACTGAGAGTATCATATTCAAGTTGTTAAATTTAACATTTACTTTCATGTATAGATACAGATACCTGCCATTAGCTAAATTCCAGTTACTTATTAACAGAAAACCACCGCAAATTTCATTATGAACATCATAAAATACAATATATAAATATAACCTAAAAGTCATGCATATTAATTAAGAATATAAATCTTCAGTTGTATCACTTAGCAAGCACTCAGGAGCCAAGAAAGAATGGTCAGCACTTCTGGGAACTGCCTAATCACTGCTCAATCTCAGTTTCTTTCACGTTATCCTAGAAACCTTGAGTTTGTGTTTAATGCCCTTAGGGGCTTAAAACAAATATAAACATAGACAGACTTATACATGCATCACTTTATTGACTTAAAAACTTTCTTATATTACAATATGGGCTTTTCTGAAATGTTTTATTAACTCATTGCATTCTTATCTAATCACCTGTGGGTCATTAATACATAGTATCATGAGGAGAAAATATTTTTTAAACTTCATTTCACAACTTTCACTGCTTAAGTGCTTTAAACATTTTTAAAAAAACCTCCCTGAGATTGAAACTTAGAAAAAGTATATAAGTTCAATTTTGAAACAGCTTGTTTCCTTCATGTCTTAGACAACAGGCCTATACAAGGTACAAGGAGAATTAACTTTTGCAGAAAAATAAAAACAGTAATATCCCACCAGTCATGATGAACAGTGATTCAAGTATCAATTTACTGAGTTATACATACACTGTAATCCCATCCTTTCTGAAATTCAAGTCCTTTGCTCATAGTGGCAACACTCTCAGATGAGTCATTGCTGGCAGGAGATCAGGAGTCAAACGCAGAGACTAATATAGTCAGCGGTTGAGTCGTTTATTACAGAGCATCAGAAGCTTTTATAGAGAAGGCAGTAGTACATGCGACTGGTATGTAAATCTTTACTTTAGTATTGGTTAATATCATGTGTCCACACAAATACACCAAATGCCTGATTGGTTAGTGTCTTTAATAAGAATAATTGTTCGTTAGTACAGTTTCGCACATACGCCATGCACACATGAATACAGTCTCTCTTATCACATCAGGGAGGTATCCAGGCTGATACTCCCCAAAACTTCTCAGAGGCCTTGCTTCTAAGTTGTCCTTGGTGACTGCTACTCCTCAGTGCATTAGCTCACAGGCTGGATTGTTCACATGGCCATTTTCCCAGAGAAAGTCCTTCAGCATTCCAACAAGTCATTTCACATAAATAAATGAACCAATAGATCTTTGATTAGATAATAAATAGGAGTCAACATTACTTTTACCTCAGTCTATTTTTTAAAGGAAATCCAGGGTGTTACTGCTTTATTTATGATAAATTCTGTCTGATGAAGGACATGAGAAAAGGAACGGATGTGTTTCCTAGGCAAGAAAGGCTATTGCATTTGCAATGATTCCTACTGTTTATGCTCTCACATCACATGGAATGAGCATAGTTAAAGGGTTGAGTAGCCTCATACCATCTTCCCTTACTCAAACTCCACAGGGAAATTTTTGGAATCTGATCAGGTTTGGCACTTTACTTCATGCCAAGCTGAATAGTCTAGAGCATGACTGAAGCACTTTTAGACAAATTCAAAACAGAAGCTTAAGGTGTTATAAAAATGTGATACAGAAATTTCAACTTCCTCAATATCTAAGGGTATGCACAATATCCAGATGTCCCCTGGAGAGGGCAATTTTAAAAACATGTGGTTTTGATTGCACCATAGTTTTCCATAATTCCATTTAATTACACTTCTTTTTTGTTCACTAGACTTCCTAGACCATTTCTGCAGCTTTACTTTTCTGAACATGAGGCAGAAGACATAAATATTTTCCCCATTTGAAAATTGGGACATTCAAGAAACACAATAAATTAATTGAAGAAAGAAATAAATGAGACTACTTTCTATTGCCCGTCTCCTTGAAACCGGACAAAGGCAAGTGGCAAATAGTAATCTCCAAGCTAATACATTGTTTCTCTTAATATTGTGTGAATTGTTCATGTCCTGCTTCTAAATGAATAACAGCTGAGCACAGCATCAACTTAGAATACTCAAAGGATTTCATTTCTCTGTAGAGACATGATAAGAGAAGAAAATTAAAGCACATATTCTATAGAAAGTCTAAAAAATATTCATAATATTTTATTTTAGTTCATAAACATCCTGTTGCAAATGTAGTGAGTGAGTGAGATTATATACATTTTTTCTTGTAGTTAGAGAAAAAAAAATGCTTTTTAGCATTGTAACGTTTGTGTCAGTTGGGACCTCCCAAAACTGCAGAGTCATAGTCCTGGGACAGTCAGATCTTCTGAGGAACTCTTGGAGAAATTTCTGTCTTTAGGTAAAAAAGTTTCTATCTTTAGAGAGCAAAATACAGCATTCCTAGCCATCCTGGGCTAGTTCAAGATCTGGCACATGGCTTCTTGTTGTATACACTGACAAAAATTTACAGTTTTGAGATGACTTTATAAGATTAACATCCCTGAAACGATTGTGTAACTACATATTCTGAGTTGATATTCATTGAAATTGATGTTTTTGTCAGCTTCATGATGGGAAGACAGGTGTGACAGAAAATGTTTTTATATATAATCTTATATTTCAAATATAAGAGAACTAATAAAAGCTCATGTATAGAAGTAATGTCACATATTGAACTGTACATAAGTATCTAACATTACAGATATAGATTACAAATTTCAACGATTAAATTTGGAAACCTTGTATTTGATCTGCTCACCTCAAAAGGTTATGATCTACTTGCATTTCTGCAAAAACTCTCATATATAACTTTTAGCAAAATACGTGTTTTTCTTCTTAATTTACAGCAGAAATGAACCAGCTTATATTTTTCCTCTGTCCTCAGCTTACATAGTACAAACTGTGCAGCAGGTCTTTTAGGCACCTGCACAATATTCCTTATAATAGAAACAGGCCTTAGTCTCAGCTGAAACATCTAACTATTATTTTGACAAAATACTTACAATAACAAATATTCATTCAATGAACTATTTTCAAAGCATAGAGCTTAATACCCATGAAAAATAACAGAAGGCATTAGTGAAACAGCTACAGTCAGGGAAATATTTAAGACTAAAACACAGATCTTAAGAGCAACGTTGTATTGGGTGTTTCCCATCTCTCACATCTGTCCTTATTATTTGTTTAAGACATAAATTTATAATTAGAAAGCTATTTAACTGAAAAGTATTTGTTCCATATTAGTAGAGATCTGCCATTAACAGCCACCTACTCCTCCACAACAGCTACAAGAACAGTTGGCAACTTTGGCTTTTCAGGAATGTTTTATTTTGTAGTGGCTTCCAAATAGATTTAATTAAATTTCTATCAAAAGCTATTGCTGCTGTTTGCATTTGAATATTACATGATGTACTTAAGTTAGGTGAAGCAAATAAAGCATAAAAAACATAATTCACAATGTTGCTTAATCAGGAATGATAAGATTTAAAAGTTGTATAAACTATTAAGCAATTTTGATTGTTTAGTTCTGTCTACTGATAACTAGGTGTGTTGGAGGTATGTATGCAAAATAATGCAAGGAAACATGGCTATAGAGAATTACTTAATTTATTTGGAGGTTTTTGAGCCTCTTAATTGATTGGAGAAATTTTTCCATTATTAAGCTGACTGATGTTTTGGGACTCAGTTTGGCAAGACATTTAAAAATCTGAGTTGTCATAGGTGTTTTTAGATGCTCAGTTTATGCAAAATCTAACAGGATGATGTTCCTCATTAATGAAAGATTGTGTTGATTTTTTTCCATAGCAAAAACAATTAATGAAGAATTATTAATTTCTTAAGCTGTGCAGAGAAAAATACAATATTTTTGTTGAGAAAAATCCAGTATGTATTTAAATGATCATAGATTAGATGCTTAAAATAATTTAACCTGAATTAATAACAAGTCCTAGGTGGAACNTATTCTATGATTCTATGATCATTGCACAGGTATCATAAGATTTTTTTAAGCATTTGGTACTTTCTTACTGAGATTACTATTGAAATTTCTCTGACTTTAATAAGATAGGAGTCATCACTACAGATTCCTTCTGAGAATTCCATTGTGTAGATCTGTGGTCTTCAAAATTTTTTAGTGCAAAAATTTCTGTTAATGTCATCTTGACTTTCCAGATGGAAAAGAACAATATAAAGAAAATCCATGCTAAAATTATTTGGTAAATTTCAAAAATACAAACCCAATTAATATTAGTTAGAGAAACTTATTTTCTAGTATCCACTGAACATTTTTATTGGGTTTTTGGCCTGATTTTTCTTCATTGGAAGTTAGTGAGATTTTCTTTACTGGATGTAGAAGTAGGAGAAAATCATTAGTTAACTGCAGAGAAAACCAAGAATGATGAGGAATATAATGGCCAAATTTGGAAATAAGGATGACATTTTCAAGAGTCTATCTTAGCAATAGTGGAAGTGGGGAGCGGGAGAGGTGTTGTTCTTTTCATAAGATGAAGAATAAACTTGCTTCATTCTGAATAAAGTCCAACTGCAATGTAATCACAAATGAAACCACATTTTAAAGCAAAAGAGAAGTTGAAAATTTTCAAGGTTTTTAAAATAATTATTATTTTTCTTCTGACTTACCTGTTTCAAGTTCTGACTCTCAATTTGTATTTAGACAATTACTAACACCATTTATTATCAGCCATGAGTGGCTGTCTCTATTTCTTACTAGAATTAAAATTCAAAATGATCACCACTAAATAAATTAAGAAAATAATAAGATAGTGTAATGCTACATACCAGTTACCTGACACAGTGTTGTCAGTTATATAAGAAAGAAATTTCTGTGTATCAGGGCCTTTAAATTATTCCTGTCCTAATAGGAAATGCATTGAATCCAGTAGGATTGAGTGCACCCTTAGGAAACTTGCCAGTGACACCAAGCTGTGGTTGATGTGCTGGAGGGAAGAGATGCCATCCAGAGAGATGCTGAAAGGCTTAAGGTCAGTGGAACTGTGAATACTGATGGGGAAATGAGCAGAGACAGAACAAAGAATAGACAGAAAGAGTTATAAAAGGGGTCAGTCAGGTACAAAATGGGGCCAGACAGCACACTTGTCTGTCTGAGCCCATCCCTGATCTCTACAGTCTGTTCTGTAATAGATCTTCTTATTAAATTCTTTTTTAAGTGTTTTTCTGTGTAATCTCACTCTGTCCTCTGAGTATGTAAGTGCTGCAAGGACTAAATCTCAAATATTAGGGGAACTAGAGTGAATGTATTTGGGGCCAGATACTGGAGTGAGAGAAGGGATGTAAGCAGCCCTCGCATGTGGTATCAGTTGCTGAAACCAGCAGGTCTCTCAGTTTCAACTCTTGGAACATACGTTCACCAGCGACCAGGATGTGAATGTGGTGTACCCTGAAAAAACAGCTGTTGAGAGGGACAGATGTGAGTCAGAAGCTCAGTGCTGGCTGCTGGAGGAAGACTGCTCATGGTCTGTATCTCCTCCAAACTCAGTGTGCACGGGGTGTGAGTATCTATTCACTAGCAAATATCAAGCAGGACCAACTGGTAAGTGTGCAAGTGCACACTTGTCTGCTGGTGAGCACCAAATTGGACCAGAGAGCAAGTGGGAGATCTGTGGAGCCAGTAAGAAGGCCCAGGATCTGGTCAGTGACAGTGGATCAAAAAAGGGATCATGCCAAGACTAATGGGATTGCTAGTGGTTGTAAATCCAGAGGAGTCATGTGCATGAGCCTTCACTTCTGTTTCTATGAGCTGAAGAGGAGGAGAGGACTCTCATCAGCTGAAGATGTGTTTCAGGAGTACTGATATAAATGCTCTGGATGACAATGCCTTGTCTGCCACAGCCTGTGTAATTGCCCATGTCAGTGTCCTCTGTGTATGTATTTCAAATGCATGCAGCTTCAACTGATTGAACCTGCAAACAGGAAAATGGAAGCCATGTCCCCCAGGCTGGGCAGAGATGCTGGGCAGCNAAAAATTTCTGTTAATGTCATCTTGACTTTCCAGATGGAAAAGAACAATATAAAGAAAATCCATGATAAAATTATTTGGTAAATTTCAAATGCACAAACCCAATTAATATTAGAGAAACTTATTTTCTAGTATCCACTGAACGTTTTTATTGGGGTTTTGGCCTGATATTTCTTCATTGGAAGTTAGTGAGTTGTCCTTTACTGGATGTAGAAGTAGGAGAAAATCATTAGTTAACTGCAGAGAAAACCAAGAATGATGAGGAATATAATGGCCAAATTTGGAAATAAGGATGACATTTTCAAGAGTCTATCTTAGCAATAGTGGAAGTGGGGAGCGGGAGAGGTGTTGTTCTTTTCATAAGATGAAGAATAAACTTGCTTCATTCTGAATAAAGTCCAACTGCAATGTAATCACAAATGAAACCACATTTTAAAGCAAAAGAGAAGTTGAAAATTTTCAAGGTTTTTAAAATAATTATTATTTTTCTTCTGACTTACCTGTTTCAAGTTCTGACTCTCAATTTGTATTTAGACAATTACTAACACCATTTATTATCAGCCATGAGTGGCTGTCTCTATTTCTTACTAGAATTAAAATTCAAAATGATCACCACTAAATAAATTAAGAAAATAATAAGATAGTGTAATGCTACATACCAGTTACCTGACACAGTGTTGTCAGTTATATAAGAAAGAAATTTCTGTGTATCAGGGCCTTTAAATTATTCCTGTCCTAATAGGAAATGCATTGAATCCAGTAGGATTGAGTGCACCCTTAGGAAACTTGCCAGTGACACCAAGCTGTGGTTGATGTGCTGGAGGGAAGAGATGCCATCCAGAGAGATGCTGAAAGGCTTAAGGTCAGTGGAACTGTGAATACTGATGGGGAAATGAGCAGAGACAGAACAAAGAATAGACAGAAAGAGTTATAAAAGGGGTCAGTCAGGTACAAAATGGGGCCAGACAGCACACTTGTCTGTCTGAGCCCATCCCTGATCTCTACAGTCTGTTCTGTAATAGATCTTCTTATTAAATTCTTTTTTAAGTGTTTTTCTGTGTAATCTCACTCTGTCCTCTGAGTATGTAAGTGCTGCAAGGACTAAATCTCAAATATTAGGGGAACTAGAGTGAATGTATTTGGGGCCAGATACTGGAGTGAGAGAAGGGATGTAAGCAGCCCTCGCATGTGGTATCAGTTGCTGAAACCAGCAGGTCTCTCAGTTTCAACTCTTGGAACATACGTTCACCAGCGACCAGGATGTGAATGTGGTGTACCCTGAAAAAACAGCTGTTGAGAGGGACAGATGTGAGTCAGAAGCTCAGTGCTGGCTGCTGGAGGAAGACTGCTCATGGTCTGTATCTCCTCCAAACTCAGTGTGCACGGGGTGTGAGTATCTATTCACTAGCAAATATCAAGCAGGACCAACTGGTAAGTGTGCAAGTGCACACTTGTCTGCTGGTGAGCACCAAATTGGACCAGAGAGCAAGTGGGAGATCTGTGGAGCCAGTAAGAAGGCCCAGGATCTGGTCAGTGACAGTGGATCAAAAAAGGGATCATGCCAAGACTAATGGGATTGCTAGTGGTTGTAAATCCAGAGGAGTCATGTGCATGAGCCTTCACTTCTGTTTCTATGAGCTGAAGAGGAGGAGAGGACTCTCATCAGCTGAAGATGTGTTTCAGGAGTACTGATATAAATGCTCTGGATGACAGTGCCTTGTCTGCCACAGCCTGTGTAATTGCCCATGTCAGTGTCCTCTGTGTATGTATTTCAAATGCATGCAGCTTCAACTGATTGAACCTGCAAACAGGAAAATGGAAGCCATGTCCCCCAGGCTGGGCAGAGATGCTGGGCAGCGTCCTGGGCTGAAGCCATTGTAGGTGGTCGCTGCTTCTAACATCCCTTAACAGTAGGTACTGTATTCATTCTTCTTCAAGGATATCAGTACAGTTTCTGATTTGACAGTTCTCCATCTTACAAAATTCTGCTAAAATTTTACCTTTTTATTCTGATGCTTTCTCTCTGTATGTATGTAGTAAGTGATCAAAATTCCTATAGCTTTCTCATTGGGATCTCTATCTACTGCACATTCTTTCTTTAAATCTTAAATAAAAGCCATTTTGAATGAGAAAACATTTTTCTCCTCCATTGGGAAAACAAATTAGGTTTCTAACAACTTCATTTATCATATCTGATTGTGATTATTGACTGACAAAACCTGCAAATGTTATAGAGTGCATTGAAAAAAAATTGAGAAATCCATCTTTTCCACCTCTTCAGTTTCATGTACAGTGCTTGAATGCCTTTTCAGTACATCACCTGTTTGTATTTTAGCACTTTCTTTGGCTCTAGTGTAGAGAAAATCACATTGTTTTATAAGCACCTTTCTGAATCCATAATGTGTAAATGGAACATAAAAAGACACAGCATTACAGAAAATGATTGAGTTACACATTTCCAAATGCTTTTACTGAAGGTTATTTTCAGAAACTGGTATGTAACACAAAGCACTAAAATCTATGTTCAATCATATTAAAATGGTTGCTGATTTTCAGACATTCTGAATATTTACAGTCTAACTGAAGTCGCTCAAAGTTGCTAATATATCCTCCAAACATTAAAATACTAGTTAAAGCCAAAAGATACTATACCTGGAAAAAAAATTGTTTCAGATATACATTCCTCAAATGGATTCAGGAAATAAATGACAAAATCATTTTCCTAAATGATCATCCTAAAAAACTGGAATAATGTGTAGACATCTAATCTGTTAACTATTGGAGGGGCAAATTTAAATTCCCATATTTCTCCCCTCTCATGCACCTATTTCGTTCAGAAACCAATTTTTTATCTCCTTATTTTCCCAATCCAGACATGTACAGAAGACAATGATTATCTCTATTATTGCTATAAATGAGTGGCCTTACATTTACCAGCTGTCCATATTTGTTTATTTCTTTATTATATCTGAATGTATATTTGTTCTTAAGGAAGACCAGATTCAGTTATCTACTGAGCAGACAGAACTGTGTTGTAGCTCTATGGAATCTAAGTATATTTTCTATTCCCAGATAATATGTTTGTTACATATGTTTGGACCAACAATGGACTTGGTCTCACACTCAGTCTGCAGAAATAGCCAGAGTGGCTATGATCTTTCTTCTATGTCAGCTATATCTTTCAAGGAGGACTTCTTGCAGTCTGTATCCATCTCTATTATGGAACATCATTTACTACTGTTGCTAAAAGTATAGAGGAACCATAGCCTAAAAGGATGGTACCACTGTTAAAAAAAACACTAAATCATAATGCATGTAATTGAAATGCTGTACATTTTGAAATATAAATTATCATATTGCATTTATACTTCTTTCCAATTGAAAGTATTAACTCAAGGTCTTCTTCCTGAAATTTAAACTTAAGAAATAAAGTTTGGGTTTGTCTGTTTTGTTTGTTTTTTTACAGCAACCTCAGTTTATTTCACAAAATTTCTTACTGGATCTTAAGATTGCATGCATTTGTCTGCAAAAACTATCACACAGAAGTACATAACCTAAAAATTTATCAGTGAAATATTCCTCCTCCTGACTTTAAAAGTGGTTTAATTTCTGATACAAGTTTGTATACCCCCCTTAAAATATGTTTTATTCTATTATTATTTGTGCTTTGAAATATTTTGTTCTGGGTGTTTCAGATCACCTTATGACACAGATCACCTTATGCTTTTTAAATAAACATTACTGTCTTTTGAAACTTGAGGATTTTTACCTGCATTGCTATGGTAAGTGAAATGGCCTGAAGCCAACTTTTAATTTTAGGAGCTTTTCCACTGCATAATGCCATTAAACACACAAAATAGTACTGGATATATTCACTCTAGAAATATTCATCATTATTAAAGAAGTAAAAGAAACTGTAGGTCTAAAATGCACTAATTTGGCATTTTAAAAGCTCCAATGTATTGCTTAAATAATCATTTGATGTTCATTATATTTTTTATCATATTTCATTTCCATCTGTCCTTAGGCCATATTTACATTTTTCAGGGAACAGAGGCATAAAAATTACTAAAATGGCACGAACCTAAGCCAGTTAATCAAGATGGCAAAATGTCACCATAAAGTTGATAACATTTAGCTGCAGCATCTCATGAGTGGCTAAAATGCTTGTCAAATCATTTGAGTATCTTTGCTCTATATTCTGAAAATAGCAGTAGATTCAGTACAGGAGTATTGGAAAACCTCATCATAAGATGCTGCTGTGTTTGCCACAGCAGCTGGTACTAGTATCTGTGTATGTGACTGTCTTGGGAGAGAAGGAATAATGGGTATAAACTGAATACATTGTACTGACCTACCCCCAAAAGTCATTATAGGATGCTTTCTTTGTATTTCAGCATTAATTTATGCCAAGCCATTGCACTTATGTAGACTTCAGCATGAATATCCCCTGCATGTGTATCTGCTAATATCTACACTTGTACTGACTGAAGTGTTAGGATATTAGGTTGATCTCTTTCTAGAACAGAAGTAACTGCAGTAAGTGCAACACATAGTACAATATATGTAGGATAAGTTATTCCCTTATGTTATTCTTCTTTCTGCCTCTTTCCTCATCTTTGTCTGCAGATTAAAAATATAAAGCTACAAGAAACCCTTAAAAAAAAAAAAGTGTACTACAATGTATAGCATACTAAGCTCAGCAGGCCCGATTCATTTATTTTTTATGTGCTTTCTGTTAGAAAAGGAATTAATGAATTTACTGTGAGCTCTGACCTGAAGTTCTCTGGCTTTCCTCTATCCTCCAAACCTCAAAGCTATTATGCGTAAATTTTACAACCACCATAGTATCCCTCAGAGATATGCAGTGCCCAAAATAGGCATTTTATAAAGAATAAAAGATTATCCACTTACAGATGTTCTCAATTGTAAAAATAAATGCTTAGAAACAGAGAGCAGTAACACAAGAAAAGAAAATGAAGAATTTCCATGGGTAAAGGTGGAAGAAAAAAGAACAGGCTAGGTTAAAGGACATTCTTACTGCTTTGCTCTGCTCAACAGAAAGTGTATATAGGCTTTACCCAGTGCAAGCAGGCATATTGAATTAATCCATATGTCAGTGGAAGAATGAACTGATTCAAACTAAGAGCTTTGAAATTAGGTGTCCTGCCATCATTGAACTGTCCACTTTCAGGTCTCAGACTATATTATACTAGTTTAATGTTACACTTCCTCATTACCTGCACACATGATGGAGACAGCCAAAGAAACACACTAATATCGTAGTAACAGGAGAGGCACAACCTAGTGCTATATGTATGGTGCTACATGCAAGCTAAGTCAGGCTACATTAGTATCAAGGCTCTGAAACACGGTAATATTCTTAGTCTGTAATGTGCATTTGCCAAATGGAATATAAACTTACTACTCAATTTAACAAAATACTCAAGGAGCTTGCTACAGCATCAGGCTAATTATTATTTAAAATTATTTTGTTGCTCCTTGTTCAGCACTAACATTATTCATGATGAATTATTTGATTTTTATGTGATATGCATGGAATTGCACAGGGATTCTAGCACAATTTAGCATTCATTTTTGTTCATAATTTTAGCAGAGAGACTTTTTAAAAAATAATGTTACTTCACATAATATTCTTCCTTACATGCTGTAAGATCCTATAAATTCTGCAACTACAAGAGTACTTTTCATGATATTGCTGCAAGGAAATCTATTCAGGCTGACAAATTCTCACATCTTCCAGTCACTTACGTGCACTAACTACTGTACTCTAGGGTAACTTTTTTCCTGGCTCATTCTCTTCTACTGGAGTTGTTTCAATTTGAATTAAATGTTTATTGAGTGAGAGTAAGCTAGAATATAAACTTGAACGTTGGTCAGCAATATGCCACCAGTACTTATTCTTGTCATGTTCATTATCTGTTTGCTGTAGTTTATTTTCTTTTTTTCAACCCACTACAGCACATACACATTGAGGTCTGTGACTGATGCAATTCCTAATGGCAGAACAGTCTTTCTATTGACATAAATGGATTTTGCAGAAGACCCTTATTAAATATGACTATCATTTTTCATGATACTTTGTTCTTGTCTGTCTCAGAAGTATTATGTCCTGCACAGGAGAAATCCTGGAAAGGAAGGATATAATAAAAATATGATCTGTAGCAGAAAATTTCTCATGTTCTACAGAATATTGCTTTGACTGTTTAAAATAATCCATGCATCTAGTCAAATTATTGCCAGTACTGTTCATTCTGAACTTTGCTCTTTTTTCCCCCAGTCAAAAATGGAAGTTACATTTAGACTAAAAAAAAAAATCATTATTCTATTCTAACGCACACTGATTAACACACCATAGATCCTGCTCTAACAAATAGATTCTATTAACAAGCAGTTATCAGGGCATTAAATCTATACATATCTTTTGGTGGATTGTTATTTTTGTAGAGTGAACAAGTTGGTGACCTTAAGACAAGAATGTGTGCTTCATTACATTGTGCTAATAAGAAGTTAGTTGTGTTTCAATGAAAACCACAGCTCAAAGGCTGCTGAAGAAAAACAGAGTTGTTAACAAGTTAATGGCTGTTAACAAATGCAAGCACAAATGAAAACACAGGCTTGGAAAGGGCAGGTGCAGGAATAAATGGAAAATAAACAGAAGGCCCTGAGGCTTTCAATAACAACTTCCAGTGGTCAACAGCTCTTCATTAAAGTATCACAAAAATTGGTAGGTAACTGAAGCAGAGGCTTAACAAAGGAAAAAAAAACCAATTCAACAGATAAAATATAACATACACAAGTAAAACTTAAATATAACAGATTAAGTCATTATATTACAATTCAATGAAAGAAGAGCAAATAACTTGACAGTGTCAGAAAACATACAAAAATAAACTCAGCAGGCCTAAGAGTAAGGAGAATTTAATACTTCCCTTCATCAACACATTCACCCTGCTGGAGATCTGGGATCAGGGATGCTGATCACTTACTGCCATCCTCCTGGACTCATTTTCCTGAGGCAATGCCAGGGTCATGAGGGCCCTTCCAGCCCCAAATATCCTTGTCTGAACTCCTGGGACTCCTCACACCATCCCCAGGGACCAGGATGCCACTTTACCCCACTTCGAGTAAATACTTAGCTCTGCATAAAGTGTGTTTCCTTAGACATTGTAAGCTGCACAAAGTTTTCAGTCCGGTGCCCCCACTGACAGGCTTTACTGCTGCCTGGCTGCTGCATGCCAGGGTCTGTATACAGCCTGATGCAAACCACCATTAGTTTATGGTGGCTCATTAATGACCAATGTCTCTACTGCTTACTGCCTCCATCCAAAACTGTAATACCTCTAGAGAGAAATATTTTTGGTAAAGTCAAGTTCACCTTTTCCTACTACTATCCAATGGAATTGATAGGCTAGAAAGAGAATATCTGAGATCTGATCCTCTGATCTACATTTTTGTAAATGAGACAGATCAGGGCTTTTCTTTATTTCTGTCTCTGAGAGAAAGTCTTACCGTAGAACTCCTATTTCGAGGTTTAACTCACCACCCTCCAAAATCCAGATGAAAAACAGACAAACCACATCTGTTTTACTGGCTAAGAATTGACTCTGCACTTTTCCATCCCCTGAACTTACCTGAGTATTATTTAAGGTAGAGATAAACACAAGCTCAAGAGTATGCTAATAGTTAAATAATACGGATTAAGATATGCCATAACTTAACTGTTGCCCTGTCTCTGTTTAAAGTATTAGTACAGATGAATTCATGAAGCTCTTGGAAAATTTGTATGTGATCACTATGATTCTTTCTGGCATCCATTTTGTTGTGCAATCCTCAGTTCATTTCTTACCCCTAATTAAGGAACACATCGTGACTATTAGCACAATAAAATAGCCACAAAATAAAAAGTGAATATAAGCTCTGCTCCACAGTGTTCATACGCTGCATGAGATCAGGCAACAGAAAATTAAGGCAAAGGTTGAGAACAGAGAAGTGTTGCAGTAAAGGACAAGAGACTATCCAAAGAAGTTGCTTGTAATGATTATATTGAAATAAGCTGCTCTACATATAAATGATGTTCAGACTTTTCCTATTGTAGCCAACAGAGTTCACAACAGAGAACAAGCTTGCATTGTTTTTTTTTTTTCTCTTAATTATTATTTTGATCTGTTAAAATGCATTGGAAATATATTAACTGCATTTGTTCTGTTTCTATTGTTATTTAATCTGCCTTAAAATCTGAAATGTAAGCAATTGGCCATTTTTGCTGAAAAGTCTAATTTTAGCACATCTTCTAAATTATTTGCTGCTGAAACACAGCTGTGTATCTGCCAGTATTCCCTAGTGAGTTACAATAGTTATCCATAAATCATGCAGTTGTAGTGCATTCCTAAAAACTTTATGGAATGTGAGGATCAGAAATAAAAAATCATCATGGAAAACTTGGTGTTCTCTACCAGATCCTCATCTAAATAGTTTTAGAAAACAACAAAAAAATTCACTTGCTAGTGCCAGTATTAGAGAAATAGAGTGTCTGCTTGTAGAGATGTTTGCTTCCAGTCCTTATCAATCTAATTCAGTCTACTATTCAGACCACTTATTAATACCTACAATTCTCCTGAAGTATATAATCTAAAGAAAAACAACTATTTTTCTGTTGCTGCTATTGTGGAGACTTGGTGGTTATTTTTCTTTCCTAGTTGCATGTGGAACTCCAAATATCCATAGATGTTACTTCCTAATCAGTGTCTCCCTCTGATATCATCAAGTTCATGACAGACATAGACCAATAACACGCGTTCGCAGTCTGCAAAACCAACCGTATCCTGGGTTGCATCAAAAGAAGCACAGCTAGCAGGTTGAAGGATGCAATTCTTCCCTTTAACTCTGCTGTCATGAGACCCTGCTTGGAGTATTGTGTCCAACTTTGGAATCCTCAGCTCAGGAAAGACATGAATATATTGTGGTGGGTCCAGAAGAGAGTAACAAATCAAAGGAATGGAATATCTCTCCTGTGTGGAAAGGCTGAGAGAGTTGGGGTTGTTCAGCCTGGAGAAGAGAAGTCTGGAGAAAATATTATTGTGTCCTTTTAATACTTAAAGAGGACTTTAAATCTTAAAGGGGGAGACAAAACATTTAGCAGTGCTTGCTACAATAGGACAATACAATAGGACAAGGGGCAATGATTTTAAACTAAAAGAGGGCGTGTCCCTCCCAATCAAAACCAGCAGTTAAATCACTTGTCCATCTTAAATGTGGAAAATGTAATTTTACTCATCTGAATAATATTCTCTCTACTACTCCATATTATTAGAATTCTCTGATAGGTTGCTTTTGTTTGGTTTAAGATTCTCTCTCCCTTAGTCCTTCTTCTTGAAGCTATTTCTGTGGAATTAAGCATCAATTAGATGGCAGACTAACTATGATTTCTCTATTGTTTGTCATTAGCATGCTAACTGGAGTTCTGCAAGAACATCTCAGACTAAGATGATGAAATTTTTGACACTGTCAAACACACAGTATGTTTTTGTGTTGTAGTGTACGTGCTGCACTTAAATTGATATGATGATGAACAATACCATTTAATGATTGTTCTGATTTATATCATTTTGCTTTTTGAATTTCAAGTCTATTTAGGCTGATTTTGGTTTTCTTTAACCCTCACAAGCAGCTCGTATATTTGAATTCCAAAATTCTTCCTTTATGCAAGATAGAAGAACAAAACAATAACAAATACAAACCCAAGAACTAATAGGAGTAAGTCTTCCTGAAAATCTTTACTGTTAAAAACTTAACAAGGCATAAAGCAGCTGTTAAGATCTTCCCGGTAGGAGGCATAACAAATTATTTCAATGAAATGTCATTGAGGAAAATCCTTTCATATCCATAGAAAGTGATCTTTTCATAAAATGTCATAGCAAATGGCTTTTAAGCACTGCATGGACAAGTGTAATAAATAAACATAATTAAGATAATTATATTTCTATAAATCTGGAGTATGCAATGCTATTTAATCATATTGCAATATTTATTGTTGGAATACTCTGTGAAGGCAAAATGCACTGTATCACTTGAGTCTCAAGGAAGATTATCTGTCTGGAATCACTTCCTACCTGAATGAACAGGAAAAAAGAGGGTGTAGAATGAAATTTCCTTCACCATATTTAATTGAGTTCTTACACTACGGTCATTGTGAGATCATGTGTGGGGAAATCAAAGATAAAAGAAATTTTTTAAAAGGTTTCCAGAGCTCATTTATATGCATTTTCTATATGAAATCTCTTAGCATTGTGAGTCCACTCCTATCAACAGTTGCCTTCCTCACCTGAAATTAAAGCCTATTTCATGGTGGTGTTATTATGTAATATGATTATTAATTTGCTATGATAAAACAACTAGAGCACATAGAAAATTGTGTATTTTCATAAAACATTTTTTTTTTTCTTAGAAGGGGCTTAAGTGACTGATCTTATTTTATTTCCTAAAGCTTTTAGAAAAAGATTTTCTTCTAATACTCTGGGCAAGTCACAGGCAAATACTTAAATTGTGTCTACTGGTACAATATGTATGTGACATCTTGAATATTCCCATTTGTCTTGTGAAAATCAGGTCACCACTTACTCAGTTTTCAAGTTCATTATATCTCATTTAGAGGATTATGACCATAAAAATGCAATTTTTAAACTAATAAGTGCTTTCTAAAAATGTTGTAAGTCATGTATAACATGACAAAAAATATTCCATAGTTCTGTGACTCCTGAATTTTCTATTTTTGTGATCCCCAGTTTCTTCGGTAAGCTTTGTTTGATTTTTAAAAAATATTAATTAATCAAATAACATTGGTCCATAATATTTTAAAATGTTTAAATTTATAGTTTTGTTAATAGTATCGTTGACACTTAGCATTTGATATGATGCAAACTGATTATTCTCATAGAGTAGATGATTTTTCTACAGCTGTAGGAAGGGATTCCAGACTTCTACCAGTCTGTTTCTAAATCACCACCCCAAAATGATACATAGCCAAGGTAGAAGGTATCCCATGATGGAACTAAAGACTTTTCAGTAAGGTTATAAGTCCAGAATTTAATTGCTTGGCAGCAGACTTTAATTAGCATTCTAATATGCAGTATTATTTCTGTGCTCTACTATGCAAACACAATATGGTTTGCAGGTAAATAAAAAAGTGTCCCTTTTGAAACTGACTTTCAATTTTCCTTTTTTGGGGAACTGTCACAAATCTGCAGATGCCTCAGTTTTCCAGTCAGATATATTCCCAGTACACCAACAGTTTCATTAGAAGTCCTGAAAGAAGATACCATTCTAGTGGCCGATATGGGTACCTCAGGAAATGTATAGAAAATATAAATAAACAAAAAATACTTAGAATATTTTCAGACTATATATTGTTAATTTAATTTTAGAAAGGAACTAAGTCATTAAAAGCTGTTTTCCAAAATGTCTATAGGATGTTATATGGCAATGGTTATATTGTGAGCAACATATAGTAGAATCTGGAGCAGGGGGTATTTTTTTTTCCCAGAACAGAACATCATTTGTTATCCATCTATCTGTCTGTCCATCCTTCTTAGACAGTGTCCAAGTTAAAATTCTCAATTAGATATTTTTAAAAATCAGGGAATTGTAGTTGTGGCATCTATCTCTTTACTTGTTATTAGATGCTGGGGTTTTTTTCTGCCAGTTGCATTCTTGGGTCTTACAAAACTATGCTGCAACTGCCATGGCTATTTGTGCTGACTATTGAGTCACAGTCTTACATGTCTGCAAAAGCTGAGCACAGAGGCAGAGAGTAAGAAGTTTAAGTCCAGTGTGAAGACAATGAGATAAACACGTAAAGGAAGATTATGCTGGCTAAATATAGTTAAAATAAGACAAAGGCAGTGCCTCTCAGCTGCCGGTATGGTCAAGAAAAATACCTCAGCAGAGAAACTGCTAGATCTAAATCTGTTTATCGTGTCTGGGAAAGCATGAAAGTAAACAGATGTGAGTTTGACCTTTATGTTGTAATTAGAGAAGACATCACATTTTTATTGTGTATCTCTAGGGTTAGGAATATTTGCATAGAAGTATCTGAATGTCTAGATTCAGAGTTATTTTACTGATTGGCAGTCACACCACTTTGAAATTCAGGAAATGATTAATGTGACTAACTAGCTATACAGAGTATCTGAACTGAAGCACAGTGTTTCAAGTACCATAATTCAGTAGCAAGCCCCAATGCTCTGTATTTCTGGTGCTGGGGGATGTGTGTGTTCAGCAGTATTTGAGGTACTGAGGGGCATGGTTTAGATATTGGTTGGAATGGTTGGACTCAATGATCTGGTGGGTCTCTTCCAACCTGGTGATTCTATGATTCTATTATTCAAGCTCATAATTTACATGGGTTTCACTTGTTTCCTTCAAATATCTTTTTTCCACCCCCTTCAACTTCTTTCTAAACATGACTGACATAGTACAGCATGACTACTACAATCATCATGACATTTAGATTGTCACTCTGTTCCTTATAGTTTACAGTCTTAATCCAGAACAATTTGATCTAGTCACAGATTTCATAAATTAATTGGTACTAGTGCTTCATTAAATCAGCCTATCAAGACAACTACTTTAGCTATAGGAAATTATCTCTTAATCAACACTGCTTTGTTCATCTTTCTGCATTCTCTGAAACAAGCTATTCACTGATGTCATTGCTCTAGTGAATAGGATAAAGGGTTTAAGTCTCAGAATACAAGGTTTTTATTTCTTTCTTTCCCATTAACTTGCTACATTATTTCAAAAAACTTTCTTAATTCCCTCTGCCTTCTATTCTTTTTGCCTTGCCTGTTTAGACTATAGGCTTTCAGGTACAAAGCCTTCACCTGAACAAAGTCTGAATCTCTAGATATTTTTTTTTCCAATGTAGAAATAGTAGAATTCAGTAATATCAGTTCTGAATGAAAGCCCACTGAAATTGATGAGAAGTTTTATGTTTATTTAAATGCATGTGACCATGTTCAAAGAATGATTGTGCTGTTCCACACAATAAAATACTGGAAATACATCTGGAAGTTATATAATTATCTACTGCAAATACTTATTGTCAGAGTTGAGGGAGATTTTTCTTTTGTTCACCATTTCACATTAAGTATGAGATACATGACTACTTTCCACATGAGGATGCGATCCAGAAAAAAGCTTTAAGGGTCTGCAAGTGAGATGACATAATATATTTTATGTAGTGGATATCAAAAAAAGAATAAAAATATAGTGTTGGTTTTCTAGGTTGCTTCAAAACCTTTGTTGTGGAAGGTAAGGTACTATACAAAAATTGAGGAATGTGGTGGGCCAAATGGGAAGTTACTTATCACCCACTCACAGAATTCTAAGTACACCTGTAAAATATGGTTTCCCTCTGCTCCTAAGCTGGAATGTAGGTACTCAAAGCAGGACTGCAAGTGCATTTGGGATCTAACTTCTATAATTTCTACTAAGAATGAAAGACTGATCATTACAATTGATTACTACATACCAGATACTCCCTGCATACTACAAATACAATCCTGTGCAAAAAGGCAACAGAAGACACATAGATACATGCAGCATGGAGAATAAAGTTTCATCTACATCAAGAATTTTAGAGCAGCTCTTGCATTTTTTAATCAAAGGTGAACTTCTTTACACACTACATTTCTGTTCACATTGTACAACACTATCAGAGGGCACAAACTGAATTCCTTTTAGATAAAAGATGATTCCTTTCAGATAAAACTAAAGATAGGCTCTTGGAACTCATCTAACACACTCCAGCTGCTAGCTGACACTCAGTCCTTAGTACTATATCACTGAGTGCCACTCCTAAGCATGGATTTCCTGAATACGTATCATCAGCACCATCTGTTTAATTCTACTGCACTCTTGATAATGTAAACATAACCTAAGGTACTCTCAGGATAGGAAAGCTATGGACTTGAATCTTTAGACTGATTCTCTAAATTCTTTTTATTCTGTGAATGATGTACCCATCACCAGTGTTTTTAAAATGAGCTATATATTGTTTGAGATGTAGTCTTTGTACTCTGTGCTCATCATATTCTGTATCGGTAGAAAGGAAAGATGCTGTTCTGCATTTTTCTGAGCTCCAGAAGAGCTTAACAAGGAGATGCGTAACTCTTAGGCTGCACCTGAGTTCTGAGCATGCATGGGAACATAGTTGCAGGTCTCAGAGAAACATTTAAACTGAAAGGAAAATGAGTATGTGGGTGTGGCAGAAAAGGGGAGAGCAATTAGACTGATTTTATTTTGCAGCAGAATGTGTTTCAGGATGCAAATCTACTCTTTGATATACAAGGTCATATTTCCTGGCTTTTCCATTCTCTTTATCCCCAGCATCTTAAACTATCAGATACACAGAACTTTGTGCTCATTCTTTCATCATTTGTTCCACACAATTTCTCATTATTTTAAATACCACTTCACCTACAACTTTATGTAAAATGCTATTTTAGTCATGAAAATACCCCACCACATATAATTTTCTCCTTCTAATTTCTTTCTCCCACTCTCCATTACATGTTTTTTCCTCTTCTTCCCACTCCTTTGTTGTTTGTCTGCTTCTTTGTTCCTTCTGCTTTTTTTCTCCACTGCATTACAATTCATGTGTGGGCAACAAAGTAAAATGCCAAAAATTTCTGATCTCCAAAGAGCCACTTTCACTTTCGCACCTCCACACAGCATAGAGAAATCCTTACCAGTACAACAGCACCCAAAAAAATACAACCTGACATTCCATTTTACCACCACATTCTGACCTAATTTGACCTCCATGTAAGTGACATTGACCTCCTCCAGCTACTGCCAGGACAAGATGCCTGTAACCTGAAGAAAAGAGCTAAAGATCACAAAGAGGTGGATGAGTCCTTTCCTGGAGGAAATATGTCATTGGGTTCAACTAAGAAGAGATACATATGTCACGTATTTGCCCCAATCTCATCCATTACAGATGGGAAGATAAAGAAAATTTGCTTTGAGTGACCCAACTACTCAGATGAACTGAATAGTTTATAGTAGCCATTACTGAACTTTTTCTTACAGTGCTCAGGAGCATAGGATCAATTAAATGGAGAAAGAGCTTAAATCCTTACAATGCTCACTTACCCTGCATTCCCCCAAAATTACCTGCCTGAGAGGGAAGAAGAGATCTACCCTTTTTTTCCATAGTCAAATATGCCAGAGAAAGTATGATTAATCCCTTAAAAAATTATGTAGATGACCTTCTCTCTTCTGGTTTCAGTTGTCATTTATAAGTAGAGTACAAGTCCCACAGGTTTTATCATTACAGACACAAGAGCACATTCATATTTGTCTCTCAATGTTTTGTTGCTGTGTAATCAGCACAGTGTAAAGTGGACCTATTATGAATGAATTTGTGAGTTTTTCCCTTGCCTCATTTATTCCTTTATTCTAATTCTTGGCAAACATATATGTTTTAATATACTTATTTAAGAAACTTTTTCAAAAGGTCCTTCTGTTCTTTTTAGCTATGACCATACTGGCATGTAGGGAGGAAAAACATGACACAACCTTCCCCACCAGCAATTCAAATGAGAGCCAAGAAGTATTATGTATTAGTACTTAAAGAAGACACATGTGCTTAAAACTGGTGAAAATTGTGGAAGTGTTATTTTGTTCCACTTTATTTTCACAAGGGTCCTACCTCTTAAGGATCTGTACTGCAGTACAGAAGTCTACCTATTCTATTCTGCCATGTGCCTCATCTTCTTGAGTTTAGTATATTATCCAGTATAACATACATTACTGAATATGTTACACTCAAAATCTTATTATGGGCAAAAAGGAAGTTTATTTCATGTGTAAAGCCAAAACTATATATTTATTCTAAATGAAATCTTACTAGTCTGACTTAAGAAATGTTTCTCTTCCAGTTTTATTAAAGAATAAAAATGGAAATAAAGGAACTGCTATCATACAGAACAATTCTCAATATAAAGAATGCAATTAAAATTATTATGCACACATTTCCCAGTTTCTGTTCTTTTCCTGTTATAATGTTTTCACTTCCACTGTTGCTCCAGATGTTAATATTAGTGGGTTATGTCTGATGGGAATAATTGAGTGAGTTGTCAAATCGCAACATCTTTGACAGAATTACGATGTCAGATATCTTTTTTATTTTATTTTCTTCTACTTTTTCCTTTTCTTCTACCTTTTTCTGGTCCGGTTTCTAGACTGTTTTAGGGATGGATGATATATCCTTCATAGTTTAGTAGAATCTGAGTATCTATCTTGACACATAAATCAATTAATTTGGTTTAGATAGGACAGTCCAGTCCTGCCTCACCTACAGACTTCAGTATGCAAGATTTGTGAACAGATGTCAAACTAAAGGTCAAAGGAGAATCCACACTCCATTGTAGAAAAATGTTTATAAATTCTTCCAGAAAAAAACACCAAGGGATTAAAACTCCTTGCTAATAAAGATCTCCAAAGAACATTAAAGGTGCCTATAAACATGAAAGGCAGGATCATTTTACAGAAAAGACACATGTAACATACAACTAAATAGAGGTTTACAGATAGAGATCCTTTTCCAGAGATCATAATTACAATATAGCTGCCATACACACAGCTTGTAGTACACTAAAAGAAGTACAGGGTTTGCTTACATCATTCAATGGCACAGAAGATAGGAAGTACCAGCCATTAGCAGAATAACCTCCAGAATAACAGCCTCCTACCTCTGTGAAACTTGCTTTCACATCCAAGCTAATTTATCTACCCAAGAAATAAGATTGACTCACTCAAATATTTCACTACACTGATACTCATTCTGTGGTCTCATACATGACACTATGCTTTATCAGACATATTAATTGTCATCATTCTCATTTACTTTTATTAGAGTACAGCAGTATATTCAGTGGACATGTGTTCAGACCTATGGAACCTTACACAGGACTTCTTATTGTCTGCTCAAAATAGCACTGCTGAATTTAAACTGTTTTGTGTGTTTAAGTTGAACTTGTTCCAGTTCTTTATTTCAGTGGTGCTATGATGTTATCCAAAGCATTAGAGCCCATGGATGCACACAGTGAGTTATATGTGCCTTATCTCCTGCTGCCTTATTTTCATTCTCAGACCTACAACCTGTAAAAAACTCGGGATTCTATTCAAAATTCTACACAAAAGAGGAATAAGGTAGACAGTAACAGCAATCTTCAAGTCCTTCCAATAATGGAGAGACATTCGGGGTAATAACATTCTAAACATTAAGGAAAAGCAGTATTTTGTCATTGTTGCTATGGACACCTGTAATGTATGAAACCTACTAATTTAATTTTACTCTCCTAGCTCCTGTACTAGGTAAGTCATGTTCTGCCTGGGCTAGAATTTTATTAGCTTTGGTATTCTTGACAAATTTCAAGTGGAATTTGAAGAAACTAAATGAGACTTCAGGTTTCAGCCCCATAAAAGGGAAAAAAAAAAACAGATAGAGGGGAAGGTCTCCTTCTGAGAGTGATGGATAGATTATTTGTGTGAAGAGCTATTCTGGAGGAAAAAGTGGATTATACAGAACCAGCAGTTGCAGTTGACATAGGAGTAGGTAGACGGCTTTGGTAATAAGATCTTTCCTGACATCAATTTTTTAACAAAAAAGTGTCCAAGCTTAGAAATTTGTATTTTATAGCAGCAGTACATTTCTGAATCCCTCTCTCTTTTCTTCATATTCTGTTTCCTAAGACACAAACCCATTTATCTACAGAATCATGAAATGGTTTGGGTTGGAAGGGACCTTAAATATCATCCAGTTCCAACCTCTCTGCTGTGGGCAGGGACATCTCCCACTAAACCAGGCTGCTCAAGGCCCCATCCAACCTGGCCCTGAACACTTCCAGGGAGGCAACATCTACATTTTCCCTAAGCAACCTGTTCCAGTGCCTCACCACTGTCATCATGTCTGATCTAAATTTTCCCCATTCCAATTTAAAGCCATTCCCCCTCATGCTATCGCTATGTGTCCTTGTGAAAACTCCCTTCTCAGCTCTGGTAGGCCCCTTCAGGTACTATTTCATACAGTCTAGCTCACTATCCTTCCAAATTGAACAAGATAAATAGTGTATTTTAGTCTATTGCATTTATTTACATGTTTTTAATGTATTTAGTACATTATGTTCTTACTATTTGTCAGACTTTTCTTCAAATTTACATTGTTGAATCAAGGACATTAGGTCTTAAAGTCTCCTGCTGTGCACTGGTCTAGTAAACCAAGGTTTCAATATTTTGAGTTTTTATCTCTTCTTGTCTTAGTTAATGCACTAAATAAAGAAAATAGATAGCACTTGAGGTAGGCCTGGCTGAGCAGTAGGCACAGGCTTGTGCCTTACAGTAGCTATTATTGTTTATCTGTGTAGTGTGTCATTACTGTTGCTCTTTCTTCAAGATGAATTTTCAGTGAGTGTTTTAATAAGCAGGGAAGTAGAGTATGTGCATCTCTCAGAATGACAGATAGTATTTCAAGGTATACTAACAAAAGCCATAAGTTTGTTGGGTTTTTTAATTGACAAATATAAGTCAAAACTTATAAAACATCTTGTACCATGAAGAATTCCAGATATTTCCAGTGCAATGGTTTGGAAAGTTTTGTAGTTGTCAACTGTACTTTAGAATACAAGAAGAAAATACCTTTTTCCTTTAACTCAAGGGCATACTGTACCTAAATGTGCATCTTATCAACAGCCTAATTTAAACTGCAATAACTTATTAGGTCTTGTTTGGTCGTTGATGTAATAAAGTGCTACGTGACAGATGATAAACCATGTTTCCATGGCAATTGCCTCTATACAACTTTAACAAAACAAACTTGGTAATAGCAATTAACTGTACCAATCAAAACTGGATGTTCTGCTGAAGAATAATTTGCTCACTCTAATCAGTAATGCCATCTATCTGTTCCATCTGGATTTCTTATAATATGCTTATGAATGCTTACAAACCCTTGTACACAGGCACACACCCTCATTTGTATCTTTGCCTCCACCCTCTTAAACACCTACAATCTTCCTGTCTTTAAAGATTAATCCAGAGAGAATATTTGCCAATTTTTCTTTTATATAAACTTAAAATTAAGCAATTTCAATATGAAGTACTATTTAAGACATAAATCTGCAATCATCTATGAGCTGGCAGCAATATTAAGTTAGACTTGGACATATATGGAAACATTGCTTGGCTCTATTTAGCTTGACTTACTGTCATGAGGATATAGTGAATGATTTGGGGGTTTTTGTTGTCATTTTCTATTCTGAATTTCCTGCCTGTTGTGGCTGCTTCCTAAGTTTAGGCACATTTCTCAAAGCAGTAAATTCAATGTATCATAGCCTTCTACTAAAAATAAATAAATAAAATTCTGGAGAAAGTGTAATTATTTTTTTCAAGACTGGTACCAGAACAGAGTTCACTAAGCAATGCCTTCCCTACCAATTCTTTTTGATAAACTACTTTTTGGAAGAGGAGTAGTTTACAGCTGTTTATCTGTAGTTTACAGGTGTCTTAAACCTCCCATGAATTCAAACATTGAAGTTTTCAACACAGGAGTTACAGTAAATAAAAGAAAAAAAAAAGAATCCAAAAGGAAGAGAAAGAAAGGGGAAAAAAGTAAGAAAAAAGAAAGAGAAAGGAAAAGGGGGGAAAAAAGGCGAAAAGGAAGAAAAGGATACAAAAAGAGAATGTGGCATCCCAGCTAAAGGACACTGTTGGTGCATAAGAAGTACAACATGCTAGTACCAGTGAGAATAAGCAGCTGAGTTTTACTGAGGAACAGATTAAATAAAAAGTTATTTGTACTTATCAAGATAAATAACATCAGACTTGTAAATCACAATAACAAAACATTGTCCTTATAGTCAGAGGATAATGACATTGTTAATTAAAGGAAGAAAACTAAGAATCAAAAAGATAAAGAACTCAGTTTGAACGTGTCAATTAAAAATTTAATTCCACTGAATAATTCAGGCTTTGATTAATTAGCCCACAGTAATTAATATGCAAAAACATACTTCTCAAAAACTTCCATTTACATGAAGTTTTTTTGTAATTTGGCAGTCAAACAGAATGTAAATTGAAGAAACTACAAATCAAATAGTGAATATAAGCATTGATGAAAAATATGTTCTTAATTGGAAGATTACACATTTCAAACCAATTTCTATTCACAAAATTTACGGTTTAAAATTCACATCTCTTGCTCTCCATTGACTTTATACCATATGGTATTCCACATACAGGTATTACCAATATGATTTTTATTATATTGCTTCATTAGTCTGACACAGATATTGCAGACATTCCAAATTAACATCTTCTCAATAAATGTGTTCCAGTCTGCTGAAAACAGCTTTGGTCATTACAGCTTTCTATTTTATATGCCTAAAATGAAAACAAGTGTAGTAGCAAATGAAGCCTAAATCTGTTGATTTAAACATATTTTAGTTATAGCATGAATCTGTATTTTCTACATACAAAGTTGTTAAATGCTCAAAAACTTTAAGTAAAGTGATGCAAATAGATGCACAAGCATTAAAGTAGATGTATTTGTCCAGTCAAAAGATGGACTGTTTTTCAGATCCACAAGCTCTCAACTCACACACAGGCCTCTTTTGATTTGTCCAGTCGAAAGACAAGAGAAGTTTGGAATTGGAATATACCATATATGATGATTCCCTGATTATACAAGAATCAAGATTAATGTAACAATAGCAGAGTGAAGCAATATGAGCATATATCTAACAATCAAAAAATAATACTTTAACAAATAGGATTGAAACTACAGTTATTTTCCTTGGTTTTCTATCCCTTAGATTAACAGCAACAGTAAATAAACAACTCCAATCTTAATGCATAACCCACAAGCAATAATAATTCTGGAGCACTCAAAGGGGAGCCACTTATTTCCCCCAAAATTTTAAGGTTCAGTTTTGTAATTAGAATCCCACTGGCTCAGATAAATTTAGGGGGCTTAAAACCAGAGTATTAGGAAACTTGAGGCACATATAAAGTCTCATAGTAATCTGATTTCCCCAAAGGATGTAATCTTGGATCCCAGAGACAGAACTCACAAAACTGTGTGATTATGACATCCTCAAGAGTGTCCTTCACCACCATTTTCTTGCTCCCTATGAGATCTGTGGGTCTAGACCTCTCTCCCTGAGGAGCAATAATAGCATTAACGGAGAATATTATCAGAGAAATATGCAACTTCCTTATGAAAGGAAATATTCAACTGAGGGAAACCCAAAATTGCTAATACAAGTATTAGCAAAAGTAGACACATTAACCATATTAAACATAAACACAAAATCANATAATTCTGGAGCACTCAAAGGGGAGCCACTTATTTCCCCCAAAATTTTAAGGTTCAGTTTTGTAATTAGAATCCCACTGGCTCAGATAAATTTAGGGGGCTTAAAACCAGAGTATTAGGAAACTTGAGGCACATATAAAGTCTCATAGTAATCTGATTTCCCCAAAGGATGTAATCTTGGATCCCAGAGACAGAACTCACAAAACTGTGTGATTATGACATCCTCAAGAGTGTCCTTCACCACCATTTTCTTGCTCCCTATGAGATCTGTGGGTCTAGACCTCTCTCCCTGAGGAGCAATAATAGCATTAACGGAGAATATTATCAGAGAAATATGCAACTTCCTTATGAAAGGAAATATTCAACTGAGGGAAACCCAAAATTGCTAATACAAGTATTAGCAAAAGTAGACACATTAACCATATTAAACATAAACACAAAATCAACAGCTGTGGCAAAAAAAAAAAAATCTCAATATAGGTGTAGTGAAAGTAACCACATTAATTATATCAACTGTTGTGAGAAAAGCTCTCAGCCCATCTTCAGTGTCTGAACTTATAACAGGGTGTTTCAGGACATGTCCCTCAGTTCACGTCCCTCAGTTCACGTGGCTCATTGGTGGATCATTGAGGGTTTTTTTCTAATAAAAAGAAAGAAAAAGAAAATTCAGTCCAAGACGGGACTGATTTTAAAAAGAAAGAACAATCCACAGTGTATTCATTTCACTCCCCTTTCCGTGGGCATCGGTGGTTACCCACACATACAGATTATGTGTGGTTTTTAGAGTAAGTATTTCCTCTCAAAATCTGGGAGGCTCATCAGGGCAGGCTGTCCTGGGCAGTATCTAGATTTGCAGAGGGGGAGAGTAGCCAATAAATGCCCTTGTTTGTTTTCTGTGAGCCAGATAAAATTAGCCCACTCATCTCTACTAAAGGTAGCTTCACTAGTTTTCTCAGCCTGGAGGGTGTGGTAATCTTACCGACAGAAGCTGAAGTAGCAGCTGCTGTTCCCTTTGTTAAACAGACTGTCTGGGGGCTGTCACTTTTTTGCCAGCCAATGCAGGTCAGGCAGGCCAGGCAATAAATATTGCGGAAACTCCCTTCCTTACTGACTCGGCCAAACTATGTGAACTGCTATCTAGTGGTTTCCTTTGCGTAGAACAATGCAAAAAAAATGTCTTGTGGAATTGTTTTTGAAAGAGAGATGGTTCATTTTGACTTGAAACTCCATTCATTCATTCTTTCATTCACTCACTGGTAAGATTACTGAAATATCAGCACATTGATAAAGTTAGAAAAATTCAAAATCTTGTTTTTGTGGTGTTTTAATTGCCCCATTTTTAGTTTTGATTAACAAAAGAGAATCTGATTATGTGACTAAGTTAATAGAAAACATTAAATACATATTACTAAACTGTAAAAAACCACAATGTGATACTAATTTCTTGTTGTCTTGGGTTTAGAAATTAAGTTAATTACAGTAATTGTCCTTGTCCCTATCTTGACCCATAAACTTTTCAATATTTTTTCTCTTTCCTCTCTAGCTGAAGAAGAGAAGGGATAAAGCACCTTGAGTACCACCTGACATCCATCCACGTTCAACTCATATTTGCTATCCAAAATGTTTCAGTTATTTTTACTTGTGTCTATGCAATCTTGTACATAAGAAAATTTAAAACTGAGCCAAGGGTTATAAAAGATAGAAAGGGGGCTTGGGAAACTAGAAAGCTGTTAAACCTAAGCCTAAGACAAAGGTTGAAAAGAATAAACTTAAGATTCTGCCTGGATGATTTGTGTATGTGTTTACAACAGTCTCAAACAGTGAACAAAATTTAAATGAAATTTGCACAGTAGAATGCTTCCTTAAATATCAATGTTTGATGAATCAAAATGCTAAGTGCAATAGATTTAAACCTGCAATATTTTTGAAACTATACTATGCAAAATAAGAAGAGGAGCAAAATAAATAATGTGAAGAGAGGGAAAAAATCTACAGACAAACAAGAAAATTTATCCTACAAATAAGGGGGGGAAAAAGGTAAACATTCTTATGATGACAAATTGATTTACAAATAAAATCTTTAAAAAAGAAGAAAATCTTTATTTTAGTAGCAAATAGGTATTCCCATCATATGAACTAGTGCCTCAAGTGCACCTTCCTTTGTACAAAGCCATGTGAAATGCATGAAGCATATTGTCACATTTAGTTTTTCATAACTGAGGACACTGAAAACTTAATATTGAAAGCCTAAAAGACAGTCAGTATCAAAAATTATCTTAGTGGCTCATTCTTATCTTTGTTTGCACCTTGGACTCTAAATACAGACTATATGACTCCTAAAGTATTTACTTCTCCAGTCACCCTATTTCTGAAAAGTTTCACCACTGATAGGACTGGTACATTTTCCCATTCACTTAATTTTCTTTGTCTATTTCATTTCATTTCATTTCATTTCATGTGTCATATATTTCCTAATAATCGCTTTGAGCCAGGACGCCTGACAGAGATAAAGCTCAGAGTTTGAAGTGGTCAGTAAGCTTTGTAAGATAGGATTCTGGACACAACAAATGAATCCCAGTTGGCCTCTGTGAATCCAGATCATATGCTGATGCTGAAATTTTCTCTTCAAGCTAAATTAAAGATTATTGGCAAAACAATGGAAAGAAATAGAAATTCAAAGGGGGAGAGGTTTTCTAAGAATTCCCTCAGCTCAGATGAAAAGAGAGAAACTGAGTTGCATGTGGATGAAAAGTGAGAAACAAAGGGAATGAGAATTTTGGAAACAGAAATTTAAGGGGCAGGAAGAAATAGCTGGAGGAAGAGAAAAGACTGATACATTAAATAAAGAATGTATTGGGAAAAAATCTATTAAATGACAGAGGGGTAGAAAATGGAAGACAAGTTTCTGCGGGCAAAATGAACATTTTGGGGGCAATGGAAAGGAGCATTTACTACATTCTCTTTTAGTCTAGGAATTCATGTTGCGTATTTTCTCTACAACAAGAATGATGTGTTTCAATGTTATGTGATATTCTACCTGTCAGAACATTTAGTACTGTATTAGTTGTCAAGGCAACGCCTTTTTTTTTTTTTTGAAGCTCATTCTAGGTCTGGCTTTCCATTTTGGAGTTACACCCCTGTGGAGCACAAACACATTTGACCAAGTTATGCATGAGTCGTCTGAATTTGACGAACCATAGCAAACATTAAATTGCCTGCATTTTATGCTTCTGCAGTATAATTTCCAGATGACTATTGTCACAATGATTAGTTTTTCATGACTATAGTTCAAAAAATTGTAATTAGACACAGAAACTCAAATGCTCTCATAGCTTGGAAGGTCTATTACCACTTCATTATATCTGAAAGCTAAACAATGGTGCTATTGAATTGTTTGCTATTCACATGACCAGGATAACCAGAATATTTAGGAGGCACAAACACACATTCTTATGTATACGCTGCGCTACATTAGCTGACCAGTACACAGATATATGTTAAAACCTGACACATGAGTATGACAGATGTATGCAATGCATTAGTTGGTGGTTAGCGCTCTCACTGACCTCTGAGTTATACAATTCTTGAGTTCTTCCTGAACACTTTTGCTTCTCTCTTGGTTTTGGTTTTCTGATTTGACACCTTTCTCTGCTTTCATGCTCTTGCTTGTCTTATTTAGCAATTATGACTGTTCTGGTGGGGGATTATTTTTGATATATATTTACATATAGCCTCATAAATTTTAACCCTAACCAACATCTGAAGGAGTAATAGTAAAAAGAATGGGTGTTACAAGATTAATGAGAGGATCACTTACAGTTAACAGCTGCTTAATGAAGGGAATTTAATGTAAAAAGAATTTTAAACTGTGAAACTCATACGAAAATCTGGGGTAGATACCAAACGCTGTTACCAGCAGAGAACATGCCAGCAAATCATATGATCTCCAAGTTCTTCTCAGACAAAGAAAGGTAAACACTAGCATAATTCTGTAAAATAAAAGAAATATCAAAGCATCATTGTGGTGATTGTGTCAAATTTTATATAGTTACTCCCTGTAAATTTCATCCTAAGAATATTATTTGTATTTGTTGAGGAGACTCATTTGTAAAATATGACCTTCCTTGTACTGTCCAAAGTTAGCTTGCTTCCTCAGAAAGGATCTGAAGCAGGTAAGAGACTGAGACTTCTTTTATTAGTTTTTACCAAAATCTGCAGAAAATGAGAATATTATGTCACATTCTTTAAAAGATCTGATGGAGTACTACTTTAAAAACAGATATCAAACAGCCCTGCTGTCTGCAAAATCCAAGTGGATGGAATTCTTGGTGAGTGAATTGTAGTATCCTTAGCCTAGAAACTTATTAACCACTGGGCAAGTTGGAATTCTGAAAGTCATACAGTCATTTAATTGTTTGGGTTGGAAAGGACTTTAAAGATCATCTGATTGCCTCTTATGACAAAGTGACGTACCTACTGGATGAGGGAAAGGCTGTGGACTTCAGTAAAGCCTTTGACAC
>WAAB01020808.1:6499-17454 GCA_013389865.1 Piaya cayana | reverse complement strand
GGGGATGGGGGAGATGGAGAGAATGAAGGGGATGGCAGGGATGGGGAAGGTGAGAGAGAGGGGATGGGGAGATGGAGGAGAGGATAGGGAGATGGAGGGGACAGAGAGGGGATGGAGGAGGTGAGGGGATAGGGAATGGGGGAAATGGAGGGGATGGCAGGATGGGGAATGGAGGAGAGGATGGAGGAGATAGGGAATGGGGGGCATGGGAGGATGGGGGAGATGGGGTACAGGAGGATGCAGGGGATGAAAGGATGGAGGAGATTTCGGAGATGGAGGCATGGAGGGGATTTAGGAGATAGAGATTGGAGGGATGGAGGAGATGCAGAGATGGAGGAGATGGGAAGGAAGGGATGGAAGAGATGGGAAGATGAAGGCATGGAGGGATGGGGGCATGAAGGGGAGGTGGGGACGTGAGGGAGATGAGAGGAGAGGTGGAGGGATGGACAGATGGAGCAATAGGGGTACAGTGGGATAGGGGTATGGGAGCATAGAGGGGATGGAGGGATGAAGGGATGGAAGAAGGCTGCGTGTCTCTGCTCCCCACACTCACCTGCTCTACTCTGCTCTGCTCCGTAGGCTCTGGGCTCCCCCTGCCCCGCCGTCTGCCAGTGCCCGGCGACCGTCCCGCAGTGCTCCCCGGGCGTGGGGCTGGTCCTGGACGGCTGCGGGTGCTGCAAGGTCTGCGCCAAGCAGCTGAACGAGGACTGCAGCCGGGTGCAGCCCTGCGACCACACCAAGGGGCTGGAGTGCAACTTCGGCGCCAGCCCCGCCGCGCTGAAGGGCATCTGCAGAGGTAAGCGGCTCCCCCCAGGAGAAAAACCCACTCCCCGCAGCGCCAGGTTTAAGGAATTTCGAGCCCATGTATGGTTATGCTTTTGTTGTTGGGAGCTTGGCAGAAAGGCACATGACTTCAGCAGTCTGGAATGCGATTCAGTGTGTCTGGGCTCCGCTAAACGCACAGAAGGAAAAGTGATTCCTGACTAAGTTATTGTTCTGGCCCCGCGTCTCCCGGGGGTTGCGGGGAGCTCCGCCGTAAATTGAATTTAACAGCCCAGCAAATACCTGTGCGATTCCCACCGCTGCTTCCCACCGCTGACTCCCTCCTTTTCCCCCCTCTCCTGCAGCCCAGTCCGAGGGGCGGCCGTGCGAATACAACTCCAAAATCTACCAGAACGGCGAAAGCTTCCAGCCCAACTGTAAACACCAGTGTACGTGCATAGACGGAGCTGTGGGCTGCATCCCGCTCTGCCCGCAGGAGCTCTCGCTGCCCAACCTGGGCTGCCCCAGCCCCAGGCTGGTTAAAGTCCCCGGGCAGTGCTGCGAGGAGTGGGTCTGCGACGACAGCAAGGATGCGCTGGATGAGCTGGAAGGCTTCTTCAGCAAGGAGTTTGGGCTGGACGATTCCGAAGGCGAACTAACCAGGAACAACGAGCTCATCGCCATCGTGAAAGGAGGCCTGAAAATGCTGCCTGGTGAGTTCACGGGTTAATCTGTGTGACAGTTACAGGGAGGAGGCAGGAGGGCAGCTCCGACTCCTTAGACCCCAATGGAAAGAAGGAAACCCAGCAAAAGGATGTATTTAGGCCTAAGCCCTCCTTTCCTTTTCCAGTTTTTGGGTCCGAGCCACAGGGCCGAGCTTTTGAGAATCCCAAATGCATCGTGCAAACAACCTCCTGGTCCCAGTGCTCGAAGACATGCGGAACCGGCATCTCCACGAGGGTTACCAACGACAATCCCGACTGCAAGCTCATCAAAGAGACCAGGATATGTGAAGTCAGGCCATGTGGGCAGCCCAGCTATGCCTCCCTGAAGGTAAATAACAGCCTCTTCCAGCGCTGCTCTTCTTCTTTCCAAACTGCTTTGGGTGGAGGGCAAAAGCTGGAGAAAGATCTCCTGCTAATGATATCATTTGCCTTCCCTGGAGGTGTTTAAGTCACAAGTAGACGAGGTCCTGAGGGACATGGTTTAGTGTTTGGTGGGAATGGTTGGACTCGATGATCCAATGGGTCTCTTCCAACCTGGTGATTCTATGATTCTATTGCTTCTCCTTTACAGAAAGGGAAGAAGTGTACCAAGACTAGGAAGTCCCCATCCCCGGTGAAGTTCACCTACGCCGGATGCTCCAGCGTGAAGAAGTACCGGCCCAAGTACTGCGGCTCGTGCGTGGACGGCAGGTGCTGCACGCCCCAGCAGACCAGGACTGTCAAGATCCGCTTCCGCTGCGACGACGGGGAAACCTTCACCAAGAGCGTCATGATGATCCAGTCCTGCCGCTGCAACTACAACTGCCCGCACGCCAACGAGGCTTATCCCTACTACAGACTAGTCAACGACATCCACAAATTCAGGGACTGAGCCGCGTTGAGGGGCGGGATGCTCAACCGAAGTGAAGTAACCGGCCGCGGAGAAAGGACCTCGGGTGGAAATGGTGCCTTGCCCAGTTGAGGGCAACCTTGAGGTGTCAGACGAGTGCACTGTGCAACTGGACGCTACCGCAACGGAGATTTTTTTTAAGCATACTTAAAGCTTCATAGTACTGGAGCAACCTTTACTGCTTCTTTTTGGAGCACCTTATTGAACGATATACTGTTTTCTGTTTGTAAGTGATCAGATAAATGTTTTTTTGTTCCGGTTTCGAAACCTTTTTTTTTTTTTCTTTTTTCCCCCTTTCCTGTCCGATTTAACACTACGCTTCTCCCCTCTTCCCTCCCATCTTCTCTCCCCCTTTCCCAACTAAGTTGGAAGTTACATTCCTCCCTGAGGTGGGCACTTGTGGGGTGCTCACGGTGGCAGCTATTACGTACCAACTGTAGTTTAATGGCAAACAGAAATCAGTTGTTTTAAAGCTGAGTATTTTATTTATCAAACTGTAGTGGGTTTGTTTGGTTTTTTTCCCCCCCCCCATTTTGAGTTTTGTTTGTTGTTTTTTTTTTTTCCCCCTCCCAGCCCCTGTAATACTGGAATAAGTTGTAAATGATTTTAATTTTATATTCAACGAATTAAAAAGAATTTATTTATGGAATTAATCATTTAATAAAGAAATATTTACCTAACTCCTCTTAGTGCACCGGCCTGATAGGCGACAGATGCGAGGACGGCAAAAGGCACGAGCTTGCTGTGAAAACAAAGCTGAAAAGCTTAGATTCCTGCAAATTAAACCGAGCTCTGCACCAAGAACTAGAAGCCGAGTCTAATTCTTTGGGTAAATGACGTTTTGAAGTAAACCCCGCGCTCTAGAAAGCAGAGACAGCAAAAAAAAAAAAAAGCTTCTTGGCATTGAAAGCCAATGTTCGATAGCCAGACTGAAATGTTAATTAGACTGTCAGATTATTCAGAGAGTCCTGGAATTCGCAACATAAGGTGCTTCATTAGGATGCGGCGCATGCACGGGGGATGCTGAGCAGCATCGGGGTGGAAGTGGTCATCAAGCCTCTCTCGCAGTTTTGGGGTGGCTGCTTTTTTGCAAATTAATCCGTCTCTCCAGCAGAAGAATGCGTCCCGCAGCCTGCAGGAGGCGGTTTGCTTTCACTAAATTCAAATTAAATGAGCTTGAAGCAATGACTTTTTTGTTAATCCTAATAACCCAGTGATGAAAAGTAAACACACTGTTAACAAGAGAAGAATGTGAGGAATTTCAAGTGCTTCTCCAATAGCGTAAAAGGCAAAGCGGCCACTCTTCCCCTTCTAAATCTCCCCTTCCCACTTTGAAATATGCGATTACACTTGGCACTGTGGGACACAAGGGATGCTCAGCAACCCGGGGAGCAAGCTGGCACACGGGAAGAAAATGACATTTAAAGAACCGAACTAGCAGAGGATCTGGGAAAGCATCAACCCTTTGTGCTGCGCTGGGTAGCACAAAGCTGCGCTGCAGATAAGACTGAAAGGAGACCTGCAAGAGGGCTGGTTTCGCTCCTTGGAGGACTTAATTCCTCCCAGTTAATTCTCTGGGAAAATATCTCTCCCCACTCTTCAGTAAGAAAGCTGTGCTGGTTTTTGAGGATTTAGAATTGTGAAGGGGCACGTCCAGTGTCAGACAGTTCAATGCTGAGGTTGTTAAGAGCCAAATGTTTGTTACATTTGATGTAAATATCTCAATACAATCACAGAATCATGGAATGGTTTGGGTTGGAAGGGATCTTAAAGCCCATCCAGTTCCACCTGCTGCCACAGGCAGGGTCACCTCCCACTGGATCAGGGGCTCCAAGCCCCATCCAACCTGGCCTTGAACCCCTCCAGGGATGGGGCAGCCACAACTTCCCTGGGCAACCTATGCCAGGGCCTCCCTACCCTCATCGTGAAGAATTTCATTCTAATGTCTTCTGTAAATCTTCCTTCTTCCACTTTAAAGCCATTCTACCTCATCCTATCACTCCAGGTCCTTGTAGAAAGTCCCTCTCCAGCTTTCCTGCAGTCCCTTTACAGCACTGAAAGGTGCTCTAAGGTCTCCCTGGAGCTTTGTCTTCTCCAGGCTGGACAATCTCAACTCTCTCAGCCTGTCCTCATAATAAATGGCCACATATCTCCGCCGCTCATCTCTGGCAGCTAAAGGTTTGCCTGAGAAATTACAGCCACCTCTCTTCTGCTCAGTCAAGTTCTCTCCCCGCAGGCATTCGAAGCTGGAGCTGGTTTGGAATTCACCACCTGGCCACCGGTCTCAGCTGTATCCAAACTTGTCTGTACAATATCTGTTGACAGCAGAGGTGTAAAATGCGGCGAAGCCCTTTTGTTTGGCTCCTGCCTCCATCCTACATCGCTCCCTCAGCCGCTCACCGAGAAATCAGCAGGTTTACACGGTGGGTTCGTGCAAGGAGAGAGAGAGAGGGGCTGAACACGCCGCTCACAGACACCCAGTGCCCGCACACGCATTCCTCACCGTCCCCACCACCTCACACGCTTGAACGACACCCACCTTCAAACCAACGTCAATAACGGCTCCCTAGGAAATCACACACCCGTGTGACTGTGGCTGGAACACGCACATCGCACACAAACACGTGGCCTCTCCACCTCCTGCCTCCAGCGTGGCTCTCGCTGGGGTTTTACACCCTGCGCTTTGGGCTTTCCATGTCTCATCGGCAGTTCTGTCATCTGCTCACAAGAAAAATGCACTCTCGAGACAAAAAGGGTGGCAGGCGCAGATCACACCAACCCTAAAATGTATAAAATGAAATTATCCTGCTATAACAAGGGAACAAACCCCACTAAAATGAATTACAAGGCTTAGGATCTCACACTAAATGATCATCACTGTCCTCTCTTCATTCTTTGCATCTCACACTTACAGCAAAACCACCAAACCCCACGGCTCGCAAGAGCGTAAAAGGAATCGGTGTCGGGTTTTGCATATCAGCTTTGCGCTTGCTTTGAAGGCTTTACATCCCATATTTTTCCAGCAGACAAACCCCCCAAGTACTCAGCATGAAACTATAAATGATAAAAGCACAGGTTCTTTTAAGTGGATTCAGCAGGGCTTATAAAGAGCATCAATGAACACAGCTAGAATTGTACTTCTTGGGTAAAACCTAAAATATCANAAAAAAAAAAAAAAAGCTTCTTGGCATTGAAAGCCAATGTTCGATAGCCAGACTGAAATGTTAATTAGACTGTCAGATTATTCAGCCCGTCCTGGAATTCGCAACATAAGGTGCTTCATTAGGATGCGGCGCATGCACGGGGGATGCTGAGCAGCATCGGGGTGGAAGTGGTCATCAAGCCTCTCTCGCAGTTTTGGGGTGGCTGCTTTTTTGCAAATTAATCCGTCTCTCCAGCAGAAGAATGCGTCCCGCAGCCTGCAGGAGGCGGTTTGCTTTCACTAAATTCAAATTAAATGAGCTTGAAGCAATGACTTTTTTGTTAATCCTAATAACCCAGTGATGAAAAGTAAACACACTGTTAACAAGAGAAGAATGTGAGGAATTTCAAGTGCTTCTCCAATAGCGTAAAAGGCAAAGCGGCCACTCTTCCCCTTCTAAATCTCCCCTTCCCACTTTGAAATATGCGATTACACTTGGCACTGTGGGACACAAGGGATGCTCAGCAACCCGGGGAGCAAGCTGGCACACGGGAAGAAAATGACATTTAAAGAACCGAACTAGCAGAGGATCTGGGAAAGCATCAACCCTTTGTGCTGCGCTGGGTAGCACAAAGCTGCGCTGCAGATAAGACTGAAAGGAGACCTGCAAGAGGGCTGGTTTCGCTCCTTGGAGGACTTAATTCCTCCCAGTTAATTCTCTGGGAAAATATCTTTCCCCACTCTTCAGTAAGAAAGCTGTGCTGGTTTTTGAGGATTTAGAATTGTGAAGGGGCACGTCCAGTGTCAGACAGTTCAATGCTGAGGTTGTTAAGAGCCAAATGTTTGTTACATTTGATGTAAATATCTCAATACAATCACAGAACCATGGAATGGTTTGGGTTGAAAGGGATCTTAAAGCCCATCCAGTTCCACCTGCTGCCACAGGCAGGGTCACCTCCCACCGGATCAGGGCCTCCAAGCCCCATCCAACCTGGCCTTGAACCCCTCCAGGGATGGGGCAGCCACCACTTCCCTGGGCAACCTGCTCCAGGGCCTCCCTACCCTCATCGTGAAGAATTTCATTCTAATGTCTTCTGTAAATCTTCCTTCTTCCACTTTAAAGCCATTCTACCTCATCCTATCACTCCAGGCCCTTGTAGAAAGTCCCTCTCCAGCTTTCCTGCAGTCCCTTTCAGCACTGGAAGGTGCTCTAAGGTCTCCCTGGAGCTTTGTCTTCTCCAGGCTCGACAACCCCGACTCTCTCAGCCTGTCCTCATAATAAATGGCCACATATCTCCGCCGCTCATCTCTGGCAGCTAAAGGTTTGCCTGAGAAATTACAGCTGCCTCTCTTCTGCTCAGTCAAGTTCTCTCCCCGCAGGCATTCGAAGCTGGAGCTGGTTTGGAATTCACCACCTGGCCACCGGTCTCAGCTGTATCCAAACTTGTCTGTACAATATCTGTTGACAGCAGAGGTGTAAAATGCGGCGAAGCCCTTTTGTTTGGCTCCTGCCTCCATCCTACATCGCTCCCTCAGCCGCTCACCGAGAAATCAGCAGGTTTACACGGTGGGTTCGTGCAAGGAGAGAGAGAGAGGGGCTGAACACGCCGCTCACAGACACCCAGCACCCGCACACGCATTCCTCACCGTCCCCACCACCTCACACGCTTGAATGACACCCACCTTCGAACCAACGTCAATAACGGCTCCCTAGGAAATCACACACCCGTGTGACTGTGGCTGGAACACGCACATCGCACACAAACACGTGGCCTCTCCACCTCCTGCCTCCAGCGTGGCTCTCACCGGGGTTTTACACCCTGCGCTTTGGGCTTTCCATGTTTCATCAGTGGTTTTGTCATCTGCTCACAAGAAAAACGCACTCTCGAGACAAAAAGGGCTGCAGGAGCAGATCGTGCCAACCCTAAAATGTATAAAACGAAATTATCCTGCTATAAAGAGGGAACAAACCCCACTAAAATGAATTACAAGGCTTAGGATCTCACACTAAATGATCATCACTGTCCTCTCTTCATTCTTTGCATCTCACACTTACAGCAAAACCACCAAACCCCACGGCTCGCAAGAGCGTAAAAGGAATCGGTGTCGGGTTTTGCATATCAGCTTTGCGCTTGCTTTGAAGGCTTTACATCCCATATTTTTCCAGCAGACAAACCCCCCAAGTACTCAGCATGAAACTATAAATGATAAAAGCACAGGTTCTTTTAAGTGGATTCAGCAGGGCTTATAAAGAGCATCAATGAACACAGCTAGAATTGTACTTCTTGGGTAAAACCTAAAATATCAAAATCCTTCAAGATGAGGAGTTCAGAATGAAATAGATAATGAGGAGCAGCAGTGAGTTTCGAGCATGTTTCAATGCCGGGCCAAGGAGCAGCCCAAGAACAAGCTCCGTGTGGAGCTCGTCTACGCTGGGGAGACACCAGGAGACCCCACGCTTCTCCAGAGAGTCGCTAGAAGGATAAGTGCTGCTCCCGAAGCCTGCAGGCACCGTCCTCTCCGCAGCAGCCCCTGCTCCAGCCGTCCCCACCTCTCCCATCTGCCCTGTGGCTCTTGGCTGGTGCCTCTCAAGGGGTTCCCGTTTGTTCCACAAGCCTCCCCGCTGCATGGCTGGAGGAGCTGGGGTCAGGGAGGATGGAGAGGTGGCACAGGGCAGGTTGCTGAGGAGGATGCTGCCGCCAAAAGGAGCTTTTCTCTCACTACAGCTGGAGAAACGCGTGTTCTCTGATTCAGGACACGGGTTTGATGGGGGTAACTGCTGTAATATCAAGGGTACGCGTCAAATCTTCCTGGCTGGTGAAGGCAACGCAGCGAAGACAAAGTTTCTGCTTCCTTACAAGATGCTTCACAGGAAACAAAATAAAAGGAATGTGCGGAAAAGAGACATCCATGATGATATGAAATCCTCTCCCATAGGATGCTGTGAACAAGCAGCAGATGGAGGAGAAGCTAACATCTTACTGACAGCAAGGACAGCCAAGCTATTAATTAACTCTCCTCTGAGCCAGAATCACAGAACCACCAGGTTGGAAGAGACCCACTGGATCATCGAGTCCAACCATTCCCATCAATCACTAACCCATGTCCCTCAGCACCTCGTCCACTCGTCCCTTAAACCCTTCCAGGGAAGGTGAAGAGCCTCTACGGTCCATGTATAAACTACCACAGAGCCCACAGCAAAGCAGTCCCTGCTGGGCTGCCTGACCCTCCAGACGACACCTCCTGCTGCTGGTGTGAAGGTGAGGAGGCACATGGACGACGTGGGAAGGAGGAGACATGGTGGGATTGCCGTCGGAGGATTTCCCAAGCTCACAATCCACTGAAGCTGCAGGAATTCCGTGCCCTCCCCACTCCCCAGACAATGAGCTCTGCCACAGATTTGGGTACGGAGGAGAATTTCTGAGCTACGGCTGCACGGGTCTTGAGGACTGAAAGAAGGAAGCTTGCAGAGGGCAGTCCTTCAGGGCTGGAAGTCAAACTTACCTACCCAGAAGCAGTTGGATGTGTTACACCAGGTTCCCTTTGCCAGGTACTGGCCCTACTGAGCCAATCCTGCTGCAAAGCCCTTAGAGGCACAAGCACATTGGAGTTTACTCCTGTTTAATCAGGAGAACTATTCCCATTCAGCGCCCAGAGCGCTCAGCACACAGCAAGGGAAGCCTGGGGCTGCTTTGCCTCAAGCCTGTTTTTTTTTCAAGTAACTAAGTCCCTGATTTTTATCTTCACAATTTTTTTTCACCACGTTACAAAGCCCTGTTAAATAGCACATTGAATCACAGAGGTGCCGCGGTGAATGAGTATCATCCAACCAGCTCTGGAGAAACCCGTAAGTGTATTTCAGCTCATGAAAACTGACCTGCACCGAAGTGCTGTGAGACTTGCTGTCCAGAAAATATAAATCCTGCAGAAGATGACAGAACAGTTTGGATTAGAAGGGACCTCAGAGCCCATCCAGTTCCAATGCTGCTGCCGCGTGCAGGGACACCTCCCACTGGATCCCGTTGCCCAAAGCCCCATCCAACCCGGCCTTGAACACCCCTGGGAAACCTGGGTCCCCGTCCTCATCGTGAAAACAGTTGTTCCTAAGATCTCATCTCAATCTCCTCTCTTTCAGCTTAAAACCACCCCTCTCCCTTGTCCTCTCACTCCAGGCCCTTGTAAATGTCCTTCCCCAGCTTTCCTGGAGCCTCTTTCAGCACTGGAAGCTGCTCTAGGGTCATCCTGGAGCCTTCTCTTCTCCAGGCTGCACAACCCCAACCCTCTCAGCCTGGCCTCGTAAGGGAGGTGCTCCAGCCCTCACATCATCCCCACGGCCTCCTGTGGACTCACTCTGAGAGATCCATGTCCCTCCTGTGTTGAGCATTCGAGAACTGAACTCAGCAAATGACAAAATAAGCATCTGCGCCTGTAAAGTCGGAACACCAAGGAACTGAATGGGTGGTATCCAGCGCGCTACGATTTTTTGCTCCTGAAAAACTACAGAGCTCCGACTTCCACATACACAATTTATGTTGGAGAAGATCCTGGAAGACCCCAAGGCACCATTCGCGTAAGCAACTTCATCTGTCTTGAAGCACGCTTACAGGATGGAATGCAGCAGCGGTCCAGGAGGAAAAGATTACACAAGATTTCGTAAAGGTTTTTGTCTCCTTGATAGCAGAAATTTAGAAGTCGGGTGTATAGATTTATCCAGATGGGAATCCGGCCAGGACACACACGTTAACTCAGGGAGGACAAATATATTAACAACTTTACCTCCCCGTGGATGTGGTTTCGGTTCCAACAAAAGGACTCAGCTACAGATACTGGTTACAGCCGGCAGTGTAGACCAGCAGTAGTTTGAGGCCGCTGGTTGAACACCAGATGAAAAGGAGCCTGGAGACCATTTGAGCCAAATGACACCCAGTTCTCAGAACCTACTGATTTCCTCCAGCATCTCAAAGCAACCAGGTTAGATCCTAGTTCGCTTATTAATTTGACAGCATCAGACCTCAAGACATCACAGCTGCAAAACCAGCAAGTCTATTGACGAGAACTTGAACCAAGAAAATGCATTTTACTCTACAGAAGCAGATACTGGTGCTGTAGTGGAACAATCCTATCAAAACCAACTCAGATGCTCAAGTGCAGCTGGAAGTTGAGGTTGGGAAAATAGGTCAACAAAGACCACTGAGAGTTTAGACGTGAAAGGGATGAGAGCTCCTCAGGAAAGATTTTCGTGCCACCCTTGTCTGCTCTTTTCCCTGAATCATAGAATCATAGAATCACCAGGTTGGAAGAGACCCACCAGATCATCGAGTCCAACCGTTCCTATCAAACACTAAACCATGTCCCTCAGCACCTCGTCCACCCGTCCCTTAAACACCCCCAGGGAAGGTGAATCAACCCCCTCCCTGGGCAGCCTGTTCCAATGCCC
>WAAB01020803.1:0-20294 GCA_013389865.1 Piaya cayana | reverse complement strand
TCTGGCCCTCGCCGCGTTAGATAGAAACAAAGATAAACACCTAAAATTTATTACAAAGATAGTATATTAAAGAAGAATATATGTATATCATGGAAATTAAGAATTTATTTTTTATAATGTCATTAATCAATAAATATCAATAAAATTGATATTTAAAGATAAAAAGATGTCTTGTGATACCTTTTCATACTTATTTTGTCATACTGTTCTATTTAAACTATTCAGTGTTAAGACTGTATATTTTATTTAGACGCTGTTCAATACTATGAGGAGAAGCAGAGAAATATTCCCTTCTAGAAAGCAAATGACTATGACTGTATTAATTTCATTTTTAGAACTAGAGTTAATTTTCTAGAACTTTTCCCTACCACTTCTTCAAAAGAAACTTCATAACAGTCAGATGAAGACAGCAGACAACTTTCTGGTCTTAGTAGTTTTATAGAGCTCTGGGATGATCTGTAATGGAGCTGATCTCTGTTTCCTGCAGAATGTAGACATCACATAAAGTTTGTCTCCAAACTGTGGCAAGGTATGAAGCCTTAGAGAGCTAACACTGAAATGAAATGCATGCCTGATGTTTTGTTCCATTTCTGTGTTTCAAGGTAACTTGGAGAACGGAAGAGCTGATAAATCCATTTCCCCTTCTTTCAGATTCTTCTATTTCCATTTTTATTGTTTCAGACAGAAATAATTATACACTTGCGTTTCCAAAGAAAACAAAATCCATGGAAGATAATATCATATTCACAGTCTTTGTCTGAAAATTCTGTCAAGACACAGACATAAAACATCAGAATGTTTTGTATTTTTCTTTTCCACAGAAAGTACTTGCACCAAAAGTAAGTGATATTTGTAAGAGAAATATTTAGAGAAATGTACTGTCAGTCTTGCTTATTTGGAATCCAATTTATTCAGCATCAATACATTCATACAAATCTCACCATAGTTAACTGATTGAACATGGATTACTTCCAATAATGATTCACCTAAATTCATAGTTCTGTGACTGCAAAATATAGCGCCATTTTGCTCATTTACATTAACCTAAAAGGGAAAGAGTGACTTTTCAAACCTTATACAATTAAGTCTTTCCTTAAGACAGAGGGAAAATACTCTGAAATTTTCATCCTTTCATATTTTAATACGTTAATCTAAATTTACTTTCATTATTAATTTATTATCACTTGGCACTTTTGTCCCCAGATAAACTTGTTTCCCACATCAATTGTTAATTCTAATGAAACAGCAACCAAAGCTTTATTTTAATGTGCTGGCTTTCTTCAGAATTGTATTGAATTAAAAGCTTTAGATTCATCTTCATAACAATTCAGTTACTCTTTCTTTTTTCTTCTTCCAAGATTTTCTCTGCTTAGACAATATATGATATTTTGAAGATGAGGTTTCTCACAGAATGGGACAGAAGTAAAGCAAAGCTGGTACTTAACTATATTCTTTGAGCTAAGTGTTAGTTAGGCATTTCTCCTGATTATAACTGTAGTTAGCATACCTAGACTGAAGATATCTCTGAGCCATTAAGCAGTTATCCTAGCCAGCTGTGGCAACACAATTTTTATTTTCTCAAACATCTAGGGATGGATTCAAAGCAGGTTTCAGCACTACTAGTGTTTATACTAGACTAATTTAGATAAAACTAGGGAAGGTTATTAATACAACATTAAACAAAGTATACATCTGACAGTATGCTGAAGAACAGTTCGGGAAGTGACATGATAGTTCTTGACTATGGAACTTTTTATATGCATCATCTCTGGTTTCACATCTTTTTTTTTAACCCAGATAAAGAGAAAGAGTTTGAGAGCAAAATATGTTTTATGGAAATTTCAGTAATATTAAATTATTCTAGTTACATAAAATTTTGTGACCAGTGCATGAACTTAGTTTGCTCCACAATCAGCCTACCACAGTAATCAAGCAATATGTAATCTTTAGTTACATCAGAAGCAAGGCTTCCAAGTTCACTGGCTACAAGGATGACTCATAAGTTGCAAGGCACACTGATGACCTCTTTATCGACATCATTTTAAGAAATACAGACACTTTGTGAAACAGAGAAAAATAAATCAAAGTATTACTGGTGTTTGTGGGCAGAAATGTTTCATAAAGTAGATGACAAAAAAGTTTTACTTCTAATTGAATATAGAAGAAACACTAGCAAAAGAATTGAGAGTCTTAAAAAATTTATTTGTATCTCCTGCAAATTATTTTTATATGTTTAATCTGTAATAACACATGGTGTAGAGATTAAAATTAGTTCCTTTTAATAAAAGTAAATACTGATGAACTGCTAAGATCCACATAAACTCAAGATTTTTTCTCTCCTGAGAAGATAATTTTTGTTTTCTAGACAACATGACTGATCTAAAAAAAAGGTGATAGTTCAGATTTTTTTGTTACAAATCAATGTAGTTTCACTTGATTTGTTGCAGACAGAACCAAGTGCTGAAAACCTGATTACTAACATTATTTACCCATTTATTGTTATTTATCAAGAAAGTATAAATTACATGACAAAACTATGGAACAAATGTTTTTGCCGAAATATGTAGGAACTGTTTACTGGGTAAACCATTTCCAAAGAGGACTGGTATGAGACTAATAGAGCTGAATGAAGTAAAGCAAGAATTTTGGTAGATAATATAGTGATGCATTGAGATGAATGTGAGGCTTTGTTATTAATGACTCATGTGCATGGAATTAGGTTAAAAAGAATAGGAATTGGCATGTCTAATGAAAGATTGATCATAAATTCATTAGAAAGTACCAAGTAGCACTCTGAAAAAGAGAATGTATTCTAAAGAAGTTTTCAGTATTTTCAAGCTACCATATGTCACCTCATATGTGTCTCAGATATATCCCATAGAAAAATAGATAGCAGTGAAATTCAAAATACTTGTAAACACACCTCAGACAGTGCACTACATCATATAAATTACATAAGAAAAGAAATCCAGGAAACTGGAAAGATGGCACATAATTTTCTTTTGACATGGAAATTGCCATTATGGACTTATCTCTACGCTCTTTATCTCATCTCTGCAATCAAATGGACCTATATATGTATCCAAATTGCTAAGAACCTAAAAGCCTTTTATAAAACATTACAGAAAAGTCTGTTCAGCTACTGTACTAAGACATCCTCTTTAGGTTTTCTCACTTATCCCTAGAATGCTAAAGGATCACTCAATATTGTAAATTTTAAGGCATCAATACCACTGCAGTATACTCAAACTTGACATTCATTGTATGTTAGACTGTGGTTTGTTTATTTAATATCTAAAAAGCTAAAGCCAAACTGAAACTTAAATTGGCCAGTTCTGTGAATGGTGATAAAAAAACTTCTACAAATATATTAACAACAAAAGGAGAATCTCCATCCTTTACTGGACACAGGGGGAATTACAGTCACGAAGGATGAGGATAAGGCTGAGGTACAGAATGCTTCCATTGCCTTAGCCTTTAATAATAAGTTCAGATGTTCTTGGGGTACTCAGTCTCCAAAGCCAGAAGACATTTACAAGAAGGATCAGAGGGAAGACCAATGGAACTAGAGTCCTGTCAGTCTGACGGGCCAGGTCACGAAGCAGGTCATCTTGAAGGCTATCACACAGCACACAGAGGACAGACAGGTAATCAGGCCCCATCAACGTGGGTGTATGAAAGGCAGGTCCTGCCAAACTAACCTAGTCTCCTTCTATGAGAAGGTTACCCACTGAAAGGATGAGGTAAAGGCTGTGCATATATAGTACTCAAACTTTAGTAAAGCCTATCACCCTGATTCTCTCAATATTCTGCTTGAGAAACTGGGTGCAACTGGATTGGCCAGACAGGGTTTTTTTCCATCAACTGGGAAAAAAAAACCTGGCTGGATAACCAGGCCCAAAGAGGGGTGGCAAATGTAGTTAAATCCACGTGGAGGCTGGTCACAAGTGATGTTCACCAAGGATCATTGCTGGGTCCAGTTCTGTTGAAGATCTTTATCAATGATCTGGATGAAGGGATTGGATGTACCCCTTAGTACGCTCATGGATGACACTAAGCTGTGTGGAAGTGTCAATCTGCTTGAGGGTAGGGAGGCTCTATAAAGGGATCTGAACAAGCTGGACTGATGGGCTAAGACCAATGAGATGAGGTTCAATAAAGCCAAGTGCTGAGTCCCACACTTGGGACACAACAACCCTGTGCAGCACTACAGGCTTGGAGAAGAGTGGTTAGAAAGCTGCCTGGCAGAGAAGGATCTGGGAGAGTTGGTTGAGAGACGCTGAATATGAATCAGCAATGTGCCCAGCCAAGAAGGTCAATAGCATCTTGATCTGTGTCAGAAGGAGTGTTGTCAGCAGGACTAGTGGAGTGATTGTGGCCCTTTACTCAGCATTAATGAGGCCACACCTCGAACACCATGTTCAGGTTTGGGCCCCTCATTATAGCAAAGAATTTGAGGTCCTGGAGTGTGTCCAGAGAAGAGCAACAAAACTGGTGAAGGGGCTGGAGAAGTCTTATGAGGAGAGACTGAGGGAGCTGGAGTTGTTTAGCCTAGAGAAAAGGAGGATGAGGGGAACCTTATTACTGTCTACAACTATCTGAAAGGAAGATGTAGTGAGGTGGGTGTTGGTCTCTTCTCCCAAGTGACAGGTGATAGGAAGAGAGAAAGAATATGCCTCAAATTGTGCCAGGGGAGGTTCAGATTGGTCACTAGGAAATATTTCTTCCCTGAAAGGATTATGAAGCACTGGAACAGACTGCCCAGGGAGGTGGGAATCATCATCACTGGAGGTATTTTAATGATAGACTGATGAAGTGCTTAGGGATATTATATTATATTGGACAGGTATGATTGGCCTTGATGATCTCAAAGGTCATTTTACAACCTAGTGATTCTATGGTTCTATGTTTTCTCTATTACATAATGAAACAATTTTTGTTGATATGTCTGAGGGATTGTAGCTGACCAAGATTGTGTTTTTATTATTTATGGGAAACAATATGAATGAAAGTACAGGTGTCCTTGGATATATTACAAAATATGGAAGATAGAATGCAAATAAAATAATTTACCTAAGTTTTAAAAATAGGCATAATGCTTCTAGCTTTCAGTACTCATCATGGTAAATTTTAATTTAAAGTAAATAATTTAGTAATATTGTTCCAGAAAAATAATAAAATCATGTTCTATGTGGATTGCATGCAAAAGAATGTCTGTTTAAATAAAATTGTAAAAAAAAATGTTCTATTTTAAACTTCTTACATTCCCCTGTATCCTTATTTCTCTGGTTATTGCATGAGTCATTCAGTTTCTTTGTTGTCACATCTCAAACACATCAAATGGACAAATAATGGACAAATAATAGCCTGGTTGCCAGATGCCACTCACATAAGAGCCATCAGACCACCAAAGTTTCACCTCCAGAAGACCAGAGGAGCATACTGGAGTAATGACAGGCAGGAACCCAAATTAAAGATTCGAGGAAGGCTCACCTCATCCAGGCCCTGTCACCAGCCCAGTTCTCCAGGCAAGAAACTCATCAAGACTAAGTAAATAGGACAACCTCTCCAGATCACCTTTCAGACTAAAGGAGTTTGTTGCCTAAGGATTATGGGATGCAGGGAAAAAACATTTTGGGGTTGCACAGGATTTTTTTATGCAATGTTCAGAGCAGAAACCAAATGTGGGGAAAAGGAGGGATTTCGGTGATTTGGGGAGGAACAAGTGTGGGAACTACAAGGATAAGGGAATAAAATTTTCCATTCTCAAAGAAGCCAGGTCTGGTAAGTATCCTTGTCTGGGCATGCCTTGCACCTGAAACCTTGTGTTCTGTACTGACTCTTTATTAAACTCCAGCTTCAGTTACCTTCTGAATAGCCTCTTTATTCTCACTTTACTCTGTGCATGTGTCTATGAGGATCTGCAGTACGGCAGCTAAAATGGAGGTGAGAGTACAAGCGAGATCAAGACAGACAAGCCACTGAATAGGTGAAGTGGGAGAAAGGAGGTCCTTAGAATCTACTCTGGCTGTGAGAGTGTCTGTCTGTCTCTAAAGCTGAGATCACAGGAGGCCAGTTATGGGATCAAGGAACTTCTGACCATTCTGAGTGTGTATGTCTGAGTGAGATGATCTGTATCAGAGAATGGAGTAGGGTTGTGGCCTCAAGGGCTCCTAAGTCAAGATGCCATAAGAGGAGAGACTGGGGACAGCTACTTGGTGTCTGAGCCCAGCTACTGCAAGGATCAAGATAATACATATGTATGTTTATTTCCACTAACAAATCTCTGTCTTGCTCAGCCAGACAGGGTGTTAGGATGGGGCCATTGCTGCTGTCTGTGTTCATGCTAATTCTCTATGTGTCTGTCTGGGAACTGTGTTTACAGCCACACATATATAGAATCATAGAATCATAGAACAACCAGGTTGGAAGAGACCCACCGGATCATCGAGTCCAACAGTTCCTATAAAACACTAAAGCATGTGTTTAGTGTTTGTAAGTGTTATATACATGTTCTCTGTGCGTATATGTCTATTGGAGGTATATTTCATACCAGAATTAAAAGCCTGAGAGAGGGAAGGCTGCTAGATCTCCTTGCTCCCATGTACAATCCATTCTGCAAGGCTGAAAATATTTTCCTCTAATAACTGTGATTTATTCTCGGAATGATGTGTTTACTAAACTTAATGGATCAGGGGTTCCATAGTATAAATGATGTGTCATAAGTAAGTAAAATGGTAACAGAACATGTACACACAAAGGGGTCTTACTTATCTGCCTATATGAATCATAGAATCATAGAATAATCAGGTTGGAAGAGACCCACCAGATCATCAAGTCCAATCATTCCTATCAAAACACTAAACCATGCCCCTCAGCACCTTGTCCACCCGTGCTTTAAACACCTCCCCGGAAGGCCAATCAGCCACGTCCCTGGGCAGCCTCTGCCAATGCCCGATGACCCTTTCTGTGAAATATTTTTTCCTAATGTCCAGACTAAATCTCCCCTGGTGGAGCTTGAGGCCATTCGTCTTGTCATGTCCCCCTGTCACTTGGGAGAAGAGGCCAGCTCCCTCCTCCCTACAGAAAGACATTGGGAGATCATAAAGATCATCCAGCCTGATAGCTCTTGGAGCTTTGTGCTGATAGAAGCTCATCAGATCTATTAGCCAAAAGGAAAAACATTCAGTGCAAGTTTCATGTTCTTTAAGAATTTCAGGCCAAAATAACAGTATATTAGAAAAAAATGCTTATAACTCACTAGGAGTGTATTCCTATGTAAATTATTAACCTCTACCATATTTCATTAACTATTTGTACATCCCTTCTATAAGCTGTTAATTTGTTCTGCATTATCAGCTTGTTTCTAATAAATTACCATTTTCAGTGTATTTTATGTGTATCCAATGTTGAGCCAAGGGAGATGTAAGATAGTGACTGGCAGTAAATTCACCCTATGCTTACTTAGCCTGATTAGTAAATCAGGCATGGGATGGAAACCTGCTGAAGACATCACAGTGATACTTGTTTCAACAGCTTTTGCCATTTTGGTTATTTGTTTCATAGCTGTTTGGTTATAAAAGTTTTATGAAATAGAAAATGGGAGTTCTTTTAAAAGTCAGCAGCTGTGTATTCTAAAGTATCCTTTCTCAACAGAAAGTACTGCGTTTTAACAGTAAGAGCAAAGTATCTATGAAAAACTGTACAAAAAATATCTGCATTGAAAGAGAAAGAAACTGACACCAGCAGAGACAGGAGAAAGTTTCAAGAGGTAGATTCACATCTTTTGCTGGATATTTCTACCTATTTATAAAAGGTAAACATCGTATGCTCAAGGTAAATCAAAACAAACAAACAATCAAGATTAAGAAATGTAACATATCTGGAAACTAAGTAAAAAATATAAATAAGTACAAATTACCAAATTTAAATGCTTTAAATTAAAACATACAATGAGTAGCTAGAAACATGCAAGTCTTCCTAATGTGGTGGGATGTCCCTAGCTAGCAGCCCTTTGCTCACTCCCTGCCTACCTCTCTAGTGGGACAGTAGATAAAACAGAAAGGACAGGAGGAAGAACAATCACCAGTTACTGTTGCAGGCAAAACAAATGTGGCTTGGGAAATATAACTTCACTTAAATTATTTAATTACTTATTCACATTTTAAGAATCAAAGATGACAGATGTTCAAACTTTTAGGGAAAATGCCTTTCCTCACCCTCTTTCAGGCTGAGCTTCACTATGGATATCACCCCTTCTTCCTATCTCCTCCTTTACTATCACCACAGGGTAAACTCATTCCTTTTAGCAAGGCAACAGGCAGTACAGAAGTCTGGGGTCCTGCAGGGCAGACCAGTAGTTTCTTTCTGCTGCTCCTTGATTCTCAATCTTTTCTTTCACTGCAATTTCTTCTAACTCTTTTCCTCTGCTCCTTCGCTGATGTGTGTTCTCCATGGACTGCAATCCTTTAGAGCATGTACCTACTCCAGTACTTGGGCTATCTACAATCTTGCAGTCCCATCAAGGGTGTTGCTAGCTGTAGTATGGGTTGTCTTACTGCACCTTGTTTTTCCCATTTCTCAGTGTTTACTACCCTGTCTTGAAAATATCTTCACAGATGTGGCAGGGACTCCTCTGACTTGTTTAGAGGTGACAGAGATCGTTGATGGTCTTTGCCTATGGTGTGTTTGTTGCAGAGCAGCTGGAAGCAGTTGTGTCTGCACACAGGAGTACCTGATCTCCTCTCACAAAGGTCATTCCTGTATTCCTGTCACCTACCAAACCCTTGGTATTTATATCCAAAACAGGGCTACTTTACATAATTATCCTAAAAATAGCAGCAGTGTTTAAACAGTATTTAAAAAAAAAAAGAAAAAAAGAAGGAATCAGAAGGAATTAACATGGAGACACATTGATCCTCTTAAAATACATCCACCTGCAGAAAGAATTTTAAAACAATTTTGTAAAACAATTAAAGCAAAATTTCTCTTTGCCTGTGGAGGTGTAGTTCTTCTTAACACCTTATTTCTATTATTGTGAAATAATTCTAATATTAACATCATACACTTATCCGATGTCACATGACTGTTATGCAATATTAGGATAATAAACTTGTTTATAAACTCAGGACAACTGTTCCAGCTATGACTTCAAAGATCCAATGACTGAAATAGTTTCTGAGCTGCAACTGCAATACTTCCTAGTAAATTCTGTATTTAACTTTTCTTTATGCACTAAAGAAATTACTATGCATTTACCATCTATGTCTTTAAACACTATGAACACCCTTAATTTTAAAGGAAACACAAATCAGCTGTTTAATATTAACTGACTTGATTAACCGTTGCTAAAGTATATGAATTAATGAAGGTCATGAATCTCATATTCCTACCTATTTCATCTTTCCTGTCAGTTAATCAGTAATTCTAATATACTCAAAATAAATCTGCTTGCTGTTAATGCACCTTATGGAGGCAGTCTACATGCAGAACAGGCTGACAGTGTTAACACAGAATTGGTGTAGTGTAACAAAGACAGATTAAACTACTTTGTGAATGTTTTGCAAAATGTGAAACAGCTCTCATAAGCCCAGAATTCTCCAAGAGTTACTGATAATTTGAAGCAATCAACCCAGTGAGATAGCTAAGTGGTAGAGAACATGGCAGAATCATCAAATTTAGACAACTGTCTGTTTCAATAAAATTTCTACTTGCATGTGTTTTCAGATGCTTTAATATTTTTATACTGAGAGTCTTCCTCTTCCAGCTTTGTAGCCTGCTGCTCACTTCTATCCTTGCAATCTTGCATTATACATTCTGAAACTGCCATGGCAGCATGTTTACCCAGTATCTCAAGTGCTGCTAATCTCACAACCTTGCACTGGCAGACTTTGAAGCATACTTATGTGTGTTAGATTAGGCTTCTTGTACGAAGTGATCAGTATTAATGTTTAAAACATCTTTTTCTTGGTCTATTTTCGCACTCTTGCCTTCTAACTATTATTACCTTGTAACTCCATACAAAGGATTCCTCACCCATCCCTTCACATATTTTAATTTGCAAGTTGAAAGCTTAGTAAATAATATCTATCTGGTATATTAATATATCCAAGAAGCATACATTAATTCACTCTCCACATCTTTTTCCTTCCTTTCTTCTTTTTAATATCTTTTCTTAAAGTAACTATGAAGGCAATGTATACCATCAACACAGAACCCACTAATAAAGCTTTGTGCATGTAAGCTTGCCTAAATTTTACTTGTACAACAGTTGGAGCAAGAGGATAGTTCTGGTTTTTTGATTCTTTTTTCCACTATGTTTGTGACTGTATTTATGATGCCCACAGCAATGAATGAGATGGTGTTCTCAATACTCTCATGGTGAAGAAATTCTTCCTTATATCATCTTAAATCCGCCCCTCTCCAGTTTATATTTAAAGTTTTGCTGAAAAAGTCTTAATAGCATAAACATCATAATCGGACAACATCAGCTGGACATAGAGTTTTCTTGTCAGTTTAATCACAAGAAAAATGGACAAATAGCAATCCTAAAAGAAAATGTGTTGTGCAATACGTGCCTTTCATATGTCTTTGTTTTGGTTCAGGACTATTTTTTCTTCTACAAATGAAGATTTAAATTATTTTCAAAACGACAAATTAAAAAGTCATTTAATAGGTGCAAATGATAAAGTTAATAATTGTATGTATTATTATATCTATATATTTTTACCATAACTGCTAAATGAGATAAAAGCTTCAGATCTTGCCTAGAGAATATGGTTGATTTTATATTTTCAAATTACCCTAGTAAATTGATACTGACATTTGTAGAGTATGTTACTGAAATTATGAAATTAGTGCTGAGACATGTAGGAGACAGGAACACATTTTTTCCCAATACAGTGTATAATATTTCTTTTAACTGCTTTTAGAAAACATAAAAAAGGTATTTTTCAGAATTATTTGGGGATACAATAAAATTGTCAGTCTTCATCAATCTTCTATTTGGTAGTAACCAAGTCCTCCTATTTTATCTGTCTTTTCTAAAGATTAACTATGAATCAAAAGATTTATATGAAACTACAAACAGCAAATAATCCAGATCAAAGTTATTGATGTTTCCTAGTAATACACATTAAAGTATTTACCATTTTATTCCACTTTCTTTTACATCTTAAAGCTATAAAAATAAACATTACTGTTTCAACAATTTTCATCTACATTACAGTTTCTTTTTTTTATGTGAAACACTATTGATTTTAAGTGATACCTCTAAAACAATTAAACAAAAAGGAACCAAACTCGTCCCTGAACTGTACTGTACAGAATATGCCTCATAATACTAGCATAACAAAATTGTAAGCATAGTGATGAATAACATTATGCATACTCAATTCCTCACATTCATATCAAATTGAACTCTAAATCTGGGTTGTCTGTTTGGCCTTTATGAGTTTTACTTTGGCCTGAGAGCAGAGCATGACATATTGAATTACTTAGGAGTTTTCAATATCTCTTGTTTCCTAAGAGCATCCGGTGCTGTTATGATTTAGTCTTTTCCTCCTATAAATTTATGTCAATCCCACTAACTCTTGCCTTGTACTATGCTGACAAGACAAGACAATGCAACTGTACAGAGCAAGTTTCATAAATCAGTGGCATTTGAGCAATAGTGCTCATCTGCCAGCAAAAGGGATTTACACTGTTAGGTTGTTCCTTTTGTGGTGGAAGAGGGACTATGCAACCTGGAGAGAAAATCTGTGGGATTGCTGGATATTTTACTTCATTTCAGGCTGTCGGCCAACTACCAATGGTTTAACAGTTATGAATGCAAAACTCTTCTGTCACACAAAGGAATAAATTAAGGCAATTTATTTTTAACTCTTCCTTGGCTAATGAGCTTTCTTGATTTTATATTCCCAATGCTCCTCAAACTGTTTTTTTTCTATGACACTTGTGTACAATTCTTCCTCTAAATTTTCAAAAATTCTATTTTTACCTTTCACTTTAGCTTCACTACTTTCTACCTATCAAACACATCCTTCAACTTTGAAGTATAAAGTAAAATGCTAGATTGCTTTCAGAATAACCCATCCATTATTTTTAACAATCTATTCCCAATTCTTTTCCTTTGCAGTTCTGTTATATTTTATTCTATTTTGAAGTAAAAAGAGAAAAGAAAAAAGGGTGAAACAAATTTGAAACTGAACTGGCAGATGGCATCTCATAATAATTCCCTAAAATACGATTCTTATTTCTAGTCAAATAAGCCAAGATTTTGAATTCTATGTGACTAAATTAGAAACCTAAATAGTTATATAATACACTTTAATTTTTAAAATACCCACCAATTTCTAATAAGATTGATTTCATTTTGGGTTTTAGCCCAGTACAGTCTTGCTGGTTTCAATAGCAACAGTTAAAGCATAAATAAAGCTTTATAAAATCTTGTTATGCTCTCTGAAGTAGCTTACTCCATGCTGATGTCCTCAGATACAACCCCTCCAACAACTGGTCACAAGATCAATATTTTTATTTCTTAAAAAAATAGTAAGTCATTCTTACATCTCCATGAGATTCATTGGTTTTCCTATTTTTTTACAGATAGAACTAACTTTTCCAAACTCTTTGACTGCAGTAATGCTATCTTAGTTATGTTCCCTAGTTCTCTGACCATGACTTGCTGAAGTTTTTTTTAGGTAGGCACGTATATATCAAGACTTATCTTCATCAATACCTGAATACAATGTGGTTATAAACTGTAGAAATTCCTATGTATTCAGATGGAATTAATAAAGAATTTTCCTTAAATATTTGTGAATACTGTAAGTGCAATCCTATATACAGAAATAGCCCATGAATTCTTGAATCTATCTTGCTGTAAGAAATGGAAGCATATATATGCTACTCTGCATTCTGGGACTTGACACAACTCTTGAAACTAGTCACTTCAAATCATTTCTTTCTAGTGAAAGGCAAAGTTTACTGATTTTATTGCTTTCCCTGTCATGCTAACTGAATAATCCTATTTTCAGAAAGATTAACTTGTAAACCAAACAGGAATAGTGATTACAGGTTATGCAGTCTCTCATCCATATGGTTACAGAAATTATTTAAATATTATATTAATTAAATGCAGGTTGTACTCCTACTTGGTGTGGGTTATTTTTGTCTGAAGGGGAAGGATGGTCTTTTAGATGCTCTTTGCTCTAAATTTTCTTCCACAGAAGCAGCAGTTACTCACTTCCTTTTTGTTCATAGTTACTGCATTTGCTACAGGGATGTTAATACTTTCCATTGAATATTACCTGGAAACACAATACCCTCTCTTATCTTCTGTCTTTAAAAAATTTTATTCTTTTGTATTGAAAGTATTTCATTAAATAAACCTGTTTTAAAAACTAAGCAAAGCACCAAAACCTACTTCCAACACTTTTATAAACTTACTACAAATGGCTTGTATATGAACTCTTCTACAGAATTAGAGCCAGATTCATGTGGCTTTTTACTCTAAGCATTCCAGGGAAGCTATTTTTCCAAGGACTCTACTATCTGCTTTATAGTCCAGTCTCCAAAATGGAACTCTCTCACCTATTATAAACCCGTAGACCTGTGGTACATTACTGGTTAGTAATGGGTCATGATCTTTGTACTGAAGTCTGAGTTGCCACAAATGATGCTTGTCAGACTTGCTCTATCTGAAATCTTCTCAACCTTCCTGTAGCTTTGTTTTCACTTGGTTTAGCTCTAACAGCATTTTCTCTAATAGATCATGTGTCTACAGCTCATTTATTTTACTTTTGTTCATCTGTGTGGAGTCCAACACAAATTTATTATAGACCACATTAACAAGTACTTACTCTGTGCTAAATGAGATATTTACAATGTTGCATGACAACACACTGTAGAGAAATACAGGTCATATACAATAGCAGATGCCTTCAGAAGTGGAGACAAAGGAGCTGGTGTAAAATAAAATGAAATTTAAAAAGCCCTCAAGCAAACCAAGTCCACAAGCAATCCTTCACCAGATCAAAGTTCATCTAGTCATCAGTCAGTGGCTACTATGGAAAAATTCCTGCACCAGTTTTATTGCTGAGCATGTCTTCATATGATATGAAATATGTCTTCTGTCTGTTGAGGTCAGCTGCTCCTCCTATGTCCCTTTCCTATATTTTGCTTGCCCTTAGCCTACTTACTGGCAGAGGCGGGAGGTAAAGTAAGAAACAGAGACGGTCTTGACACAACACTGTAAGAAGTATTCAGGAATGCCCAAAACCTTGGTGGATTATCAACATTATTTTGGTCACTGATTTAAAACACAGCACCATACAGGTTACTTTTGAAAAATTGGCTTCCTCCTAGCCAAACTCAGTTGAATCTCCATCTTATATTTTATACCATTTGCATCATGCTAGGGTCCTACATTATTCAATACATTTTCATCAGCTATCATCACTCCTTTTCCTGTCTTTTGACATATATGTAGAAAGCATTCCCCATCCAAATGTGCATTCAGTTTGTTTATGTTATGACTTAGATTACATCTGTTGTGATGGTTGTAAAGGACAGGTTAATGAAATATGGTCCATTATATGTGAACATGTCTCTAACAGTTCCTTGGCCATACACTGCTTCACTCTAGCCTTTCTCCAGGGAAAATTTAGTATTCAGTTAATTTAAGTAACTTTGCACCAAAATGTGTTTGAAATTGTATTGCGGGGTTGAAGTAGGTATGTGCAATTCAGTGTTAAAATTATAAGTAGTCTTTAGGCATATTCTGTACCAAATTTTCAGAAGAATGAATCGGATATCACTGTGATTCTGAATTGTTAAACTACAGTAGAAGCATGATGGATCTCTGAAATTATAAATATTTGAGAAAGGCTGCCACAATTCCACTCAGTGAATCACAGTGTAGTCTCCTAACTTAACAGAACCTCCATTAAAAATTAGATATACTATTCATGGTAATATCCTTCAAGTTGCTTACTTGGAAGAAAAAAACAAATTATAAGTTTAAAAATTCTTGTTTTAAATTTTCTACATCTTGAAACCAATATTTTTTTGTTACTTAGCTCAAGTGAAAAAAAATCAGCACCTGGATCACAGAAAACAAGTACAGAATATTCAATATTACAGTTAGATGCTTTACCTAATTCCTTTTTTAGATCTTGAGCATCTTAATAACCTGTGCTTGAAGTAAATGAGAACAAAAAATAGCTCCAAGTTCATTTATGACTCAGCTTTGGTAATTCACTGATATGGTTAATAAATTGACAGCATTTCAATTAAAGTTTGAATTAAGTCCTATAGTATGTGTCTTCCAAATGAGAGGTATCTCAAGCCAGGAAACTTTACCTGGATTTTCTTACTATATACACTTAGCTACAGTATGATACTGTTCAGTTTACTCTGTTCTTTTGGTATTCAGATTTCATAGACTACTCAGTTATTCTTTCATAACATCTGATACTTCCAGCATCTTTTCATTGTACAGCTTTTTGAAGACTGCAAGTATTGCTGGTAATAAAACATATCATTAAATTACCTACTGGATATTTTCACGCATGTTCATGTGAGGTTAAGAACTATCATCCAGAAGTGGTTTATCACAGATTAAACTCTAATGTCCTTATTCACCTTTTATATGGATAGTGATTTTGCCCATGTGAAGCCTGAGAAAGGTTCATGTGAGAAATTAGAAAAATTTTGCTGTTTTACAGGTTACATTACTTCCAGCACAGTCACCCTAGTGACTGGTTTTCATGAAGAAAAAATTGGAGAAGAAAGGAAAGAATCCTGGAGAATAAAATCAGACATGTTGCTGTGGAAGTTATGGGCCCATAATACTAGAAGTACATTGAGATGCTGGAGTGCATCCAGAGAAAGGCAACAAAACTGGTGAAGGCTTTAGAGCACAAAACTTATGAGGAATGGCTGATGGAGCTGGGGTTGTTTAGTCTGGAGAAAAGGAGACTGAGGGGTGACCTTACGCATTCTACGACTACCTAAGAGGAGGTTGTAGCATGGGTGGGGGTTGGTCTCTTCTCTGTGGTAGTTAGTGACAGGACAAGGGGAAATGGCTTAAAGCTGTGCCAAGCGAGATTTAGGTTGCATATTAGGAGGAATTTCTTTACCGAAAGAAAAGATTGTTGTCAGGCACAGGAACAGGTTGCCCAGGGAGGTGGTTGAATAGCCATCCCTGGGATGAGTAGATGTCATACTTGGAAAAACTTGGACTTTCCCCATGGAATCTATTTAACAACAGTAGAAAATAAGATAAAGGAAACTCAAACATTGTCATTGTGGGTTTGGACTAGCTCTATTACTACAGTCAAGGCTTAATATTGAGTACTAATCTGTGATTTTTTTCACTGATGTAGAGTTGCTGATATCAATGCAAAAATATCCTGAAGTATGGCTTTTTCATGTCAAACTGTTGGATGACTTATTTTTTTCTGTTATTAATGCTTTTATATTTGATAGCTTAGTACTTAATTAAGAATATTATTTAATGTTGAAATGTTTGGTGATGCCTGACTCTTCCTAGGAAAAAGTATTTGTATTTAATTATAGAGTATTTATTGGGTTGCATTTTGTGCATTTGTATTGCATGTAAAAATAAAAAGATAACATGCAAAAGCATACCAGGAAAAAATGCTTTAGACCATGTTCTGAAGGTTATACTGCCTGATGAACAATTGCTTAAGTACATTTCTTTACTGCATGATTACTAGCCTTCCCTTTCTAAGAGTCCCTGAATTATTTACAAAAATGCCTGAGGTACCACCATAATGTGCAGACACAGCTTGTCAGACACACATGAATTAAACCTGACCAGAAGCCTTCCATACAAATTGAATTTCCTTGAAGTTTGCTAGTCCTTCAAAATAAAAATTTTTCATGGTGCTGTACTGGTGTCTGTCACCAGTCAGTACTGTCAGTGTAGCTCAAAAGGAGGGATCCCAGTGAATCTGGGACTTTTTCAGCACATTTTTTGATTCATGGCAGTTGATACCAAAATGAATGGTACTCATCTAGAAAAACCTAAGCAATAAGAAACTGAATGTTCTCTTCTCCTCATTAATTCATGAGTATGGTTGAGGTAATTTTTTTTTTCCTTTGAGCTCCAGTTTAGATAATCTAGGATCAGCACGTATCTGAAGAAAGATACTTTTTTCTTCCTTTTATCTAGTTGGGTCAAAAAAGGCTAAGTTGACTACAGTTTTCGTGACTTAGTCCTGTGAGCTTCATGACATTCTCAGAGAATATTAAATTCAATGTGCCCCATTACAGCAATAAAATCTTCCTTGTATAATGAATGTTATATGTGGTACTTTCCAAACAGCTGAGCAAAGAACAAACTGTCATTTAATAAGAGAGATTTCTTTCAGGTTTTTAGTTTACCAGGAAATATACAAATAAATGATAGAGCTTGCTCTGTCTCCTCTTTCCTGCTCAGATAGCAGTAAACTAATATTTTTCAACTCTGACCACACAGGTGGAAATCCTGGTTTGAATTTGATTGAGCATTCTAATTTGGAACTACAGAACAAAAAAAAAAAAAAAAAAGAAANAAAAAAAAAAGAAAAAAACTCCAACATTTTAAATGCTCTTTTTGCAGGACTGAGCCATTTGTGGGTTTTGTGCATTCTCTTCTCCATGTTCATTTTTAATTTAGGATTTAACTGATTATATATTTTATCTACATTCTAATATGTAACTCTCTGGAATGCAGAATACACATAGGTCCTTCATAATTTTGATAGTGGTCCAGTTAATATTTTTTTAAAGAATGTTAAGGTATACATATCAATTATAACAATTCCTAAATAATAACAATAATAATAACAAAACAGAACAAACTGTTTTCTAATGCTTAAATGGAAGTTTGATAGTAAAGTATTGAATCAAATGAACGTGTATATGGTTTCTAGTCTATGTATTATGAACTTTGTTAAGACATTTGTTACAGGTCTGGGGATGGGATGAGAAGAACCCTATTACTCAAAAACATCAACAGTAAAACTAAGTAAAACAACACTAAAAATAACTTCAAAATTAATTTAAACTTGAATATATGGATAACCAAAGAGGTTTGTGTCTTATTATTTTCTAAGCTATTTTTTTTTCATCACCATAGTTTAGTTCTTTAAGTTTGACCTCCCATTCTGATTCCCTCTGACTTTCTACTATGCAATTAGGCATACTAGAATGCTCACATTAGATACAGGTATAAACTGCAAAAACAATTTATAGAGGAGTTTTCTTGCAAGATCAGCAGTCCTGTCTCCATTCTGTACAGCTGCTTTCAGAAGGATATAGTCGTGATGCTAGTATATAATACATTCTTCAGTTTTCACTAAATAGCGGGGGGAAAAAAGGCTAACATAAGAAATTAATTCTGAATCAAGATAAAACATTGTAATGAACATACTAATGCTAGAAATGAGTGCTCTGATATAAATTGAAATTAGATACATACCCTTCTCAGACTAAAATAATTGAATTCCTTGAAAACTGAGTAAAGTCAATAAAACCTAACCTGTAGGTTCTTCCACTGTCATGTTGATAAACACAGAAGGAACTAGAAATAATATTTTCTCAGCTCAGTTTTCCCTTCAGTTACTGCAAATAAACCCAGGAAACAGACAGACAAATAGAAAGTGTAGTGCAAAAGTATGTATAATTATATACATATAATTACATAACAAGAGTTAGATATATTTCATCTGACAGTGTAAACACAAAACCTGAGACTTAAAACTGTTGACACTCAAGATTAACTGATGTTACAAAAACTTATCTGATAATACATTACTATGTCTCTGTGTGTGCGTATATATGTATGTACGTACGAAAGTGTTTCCTAGCCATCCAATTATTGTCATCCTTATGGATTTGAAGCTACAGGTTATGTCAGAAATAAAGCATTCTTAGATATGAATCTGAGAAATAGAGAAAAATTCATAAAGCTAATGAATCTTTCTGAAAATGGATTCCAAAATACACTATGAATAAACTTTGCAAACTGTATCATAAACATGTATGATGGACAGTTTTTACAATGACAAATGTTGGTTTATAACAGTAAGTTGTATTCCATAGAATATCTGGAAATATATGAGCTATTCTCAATCAATTACCCACTGAATAAGAAAATGAAAGAAGACAAAAGTGTTAATGAGATGTGAATATGAGGTTTGATTCAGAGCACAAGGAAGAAAGAGGGTTTCTTCTCATTTTCTTCACTGGGCCTGTATACCAAGTGATGCACTATTGTCTGTTAATTACGGAACAAAAATATGGAACAAACGAATACATTTGCTATGCTATGAATGTCTTTATGAGATAGGTAAGACATTAGATTTTATTTATATATTCTTTTAAAATGAAAGTTTCTCTATTGATAGTCAGAAATTCAATTTATTATCCATTACTTTTTTCTGCTGTCTTTCAGTGATGAAAAATTCTTAGCCACAGAGCTGAATTACTATGAAAATAATGCAAAACACTATGCATTTACTGATTATTAGATAAAAAATAACTCAATATACTTTCAGGCCCTCACTTTTCTGGTAGAACTGTAGAAATACAAAATTCTGTGGAAATCTTAATAATATAGAGATAAAAAATACGTCCATACACTCTTTAAACTAGCTGAACTAGCTGAATACCCAAATAAAATTAAGGATAGAGTACAATGTAAGTAATTAAAAGAAATTTCATTTAAAGTTGGAATAGCCAAAACTAGGAGGAAATGCACCATGCATCTTGTCTATATCTCTAGTAGAATTCAAGAGAGAATCATAGAATTGCTAGCTTGGAAAAGAACTTCATCAAGCCAAACCATATCTGTCCAATCTTAAATCATATCCCTAAGTACTTAATATACATATCTTATAAATACCTCCAGTGATGGTGACTCAACCACCTTCCCGGGCAGACTGTTCCAGTGCTTCATAACCCTTTCTGTGAAGAAATCTTTCCTACTGTCCAATCTGAACCTTCTCTGGCACAACTTGAGGCATATTCTCTCTCTTCCTATCACCTATGCCTAGGGAGAAAAGACGAACATCCACCTCATTACAACACCTTTTCAAATAGTTGTAGATGGTAATAAGGTTCCCCCTCACCCTCCTGTTCCCTCAGCCTCTACTTCCCTAGTTTAAACAATCCTAGTTCCCTTACCCACTCCTCATAAGACTTTTTCTCCAGCCCCTTCACCAGCTTTGTTTCCTGTCTCTAGACACGCTCCAGGACCTCAGTATCTTTGTTATAGTGAGGGGCCC
>WAAB01020802.1:0-10076 GCA_013389865.1 Piaya cayana | reverse complement strand
CAGAGAAGAGCAGGGAAGGTGGGGAAGGGGCTGGAGAACAAGTCTTACAAGGAGCAGCTGAGGGAGCTGGGGGTGTTTAGCCTGGAGAAGAGACCTCATTGCTCTCTGCAACTGCCTGAGAGGAGGTTGTGGAGAGGAGGGAGCTGGGCTCTTCTGCCAAGGGACAGGGGACAGGATGAGAGGGAATGGCCTCAAGCTCCCCCAGGGGAGGTTCAGGCTGGACATCAGAAAAAAAAAATTCCCAGAAAGGGTGATTGGTCCCTGTCAGAGGCTGCGCAGGGAGGTGGTTGATTCCCCTTCCCTGGAGGGTTTAAGGGCCGGGTGGCCGAGGTGCTGAGGGACATGGGTTAGTGACTGATGGGAACGGTTGGACTCCATGATCCTGTGGGTCTCTTCCAACCTGGTGATTCTGTGTGAATGTGCAGGTGGAGGAGCTCTGCATGCATGGAGAGGGCAGGGCAGTGTGATCCTGCTGTGCCAAAGAGCGTAGTTGCTTGGTTTAAACTTGGATTAAAGACATGAGTATGGGGAGTGCTTCCCGTTTGGTGGCCAAGTGCAGCTCTCGTGGTGTGATCCGATGTTTTCTGCCACTCCTGATGCCGCAGAATTCCTGCGAGTGCCAGGCAGGGAATCTGGGTGATAAATGGCTGTATCCTGAGCGGATCCATTATCCGGTGTGTCCATCACCTGGAATTGGGCTACTACGGCACCCAGCGAGCCCAGGGTGGCTGGACTCAGTGCTAAAAGCCGTGTGGGTGAAACTTCCCTCTGCTTCAGGGGAGCCGCAGCCACTGGGGGAGATAAAACGCTTTGCTGGGAAGTGGGGAACTGGGAGGGAACTAGGCAGGGGGAGCTGAGAGCCGGGGCTGGCCAGTCCGGCTGCGAGCGGCTGCGCACCGGGCGAAGCGCCGCGCGTTTGCCACGCATCCTTCACATTCCTTGCTGCGCCGACTCTCCTTCCAGCCAACGCAGTTGTTGCTCTGCCCGGTCAGAGGGGCTCGGCTGAGGGGCTGGGAGCAGGGAGCTGCTCTGAGGATGTGCAGGGAAGAGGCTCTGCAGGCGCTGTGGGTCTCAGATTGCATTTTGGCCACAGAATCTGTCCGAATTCATCACTTTGGACACAAAATCTGTCCCTAACCCTAACTTTGACCACAGAATCTGTGTGAATCAGTCACTTTGCCCACATAATCTGTGCGCATTCATCGTTTGGCCCTGTAACCTGTGTTTAATTCATTGCTTTGTCTACATAATCCTTGAATTCATCAGTTTGGCCTCAGAATCTGTGTGAATTCATCACTTTGGCCACAAGATCTGTGTGATTTCATCACTTTGGCCACAGAATCCATGCAGCTTCATCACTTTGACCACATAATCTGTGTTGATGGGTCACTTTGGCCACGTAATCTGTGTGCATTCATTGCTTTGGCCCTATAACCTGTGTTTAATTCATTGCTTTGGCTACGTAATCTTTTAATTCATCGCTTTGGCCACGTCGTCTGTCGTAATTCATTGCTTCGTTCACACAGGATCCGTGTGAATTCCTCATTTTGGCCGTGTAATCTGTGCAAATTCACAGCTCTGGCCCCATAATCTGTGTGAATTCATGGATCTGGCCACAGAATCTGGGTGAATTCACAGATCTGGCCACAGAATCTGTGCAAATTAATGGATCTGGCCACAGAATCTGTGCAAATTAATGGATCTGGCCACAGAATCTGTGTTCTTTTGGCCCATAATCCATATAAATTCATCACTCTCCCCGTTTTGGTGTCAGCATTCCTGCCGGTGACCCTGGAACCAGCATGGAGCTGCTCCAGCATCCCTGTTGCAGCGCTTGCTCCTCAATCCCTGTTCTCCCACTCTCTGCAGGTGCATCCGAGCCACCATGACCATCGCGCAGCTCCTCCTGTGTTTGTCTCTCTCCATGCTCTGCATCTCCAGCAAACCCACGGAGAAGAAGGACCGGGTGCACCATGACCCGCAGCTCAGCGACAAGGTCCACGATGATGCCCAGAGCTTCGACTACGATCACGACGCCTTCCTGGGTGCTGAGGAGGCCAAGACCTTCGATCAGCTCACACCGGAGGAGAGCAAGGAGAGACTTGGGTAAGGAAATAAAAACGGGATTGGGGGGGGAATGAGTCCGTAGTGGGTCGTGCCAGCTGTAAGTGTTGCCCCCAGCATTGTGTGTGTCCCCTTGCGCCTCAGGGGGCAGAGGTGGCTTCACCCAGAGCCTTGAAAGGCCGTTTTTAAGGCAGCAGTAGCTGAAAATTAGCAACCAACCCAAAACGCAGCTTGGTTCTTCTTACTGAGGACGTTGCTCCCAGCCTGCAGGGTCACCTTAGAACCATGGAGTGGTTTGGGTTGGAAGGGACCTCAAAGCCCACCCAGTCCCACCCTCTGCTATGGGCAGGGACACCTCCCACTGGATCCAGGGGCTCCAGGCCCCATCCAACCTGGCCTTGAACCCCTCTAGGCATGGGGCAGCCATGTCCTTGAGGTGCTCCGGATGCACAAACTTGCTCCTGAGCTCCAAATGATCCACTACCCAAAACTCTAAACAGATAGAAGCGTCTTCCTCTCTGCCGTTCTCCAGCCGTGCCAAAGGGAGCCGGTCTCTGATTCCTGCTGGAGTCTCCAGGCCTAGGAGATCAGTCCTGTTTTCCCACCTCCTTATCCTTCCCGCTAGAGGAGCAGCTGGAACAGCAGAGCCACAAGTGGGTTGAAACCAGAATTCAGCTCTGGACCTCCCCGCAGCCCTCAGCTATTGGCAGGGATCGCTTTGCTCCGGCTCTGGCGATCCCCACAGCGCGTGCCTTTGTGCACACGGCATCAGCTGCCAGCGCAGTTGTTCCTGCTGGGCTTAGCGAGGCTTAAAACCTGGGAGGGTCAGCCTGGAGGAGACTTGGTCTGAGACTCCCAAAGGATGTGCTCCCGCCTGGCATCTCCCTGGTGTGCTGGGCCTTGTGGCCGGGATGCTCCTTGAGGTGCCAGGCGGAAGGGCTGACTCCAGAGGGTCCAAACTGCCCCTGAACGACCATTTTCCTCGATGTTGAGGGTGGAGTAGCACACTTTCCCCTTCCTGGTGCCTTGCTTAGCTTCCTGGCACGTCTGTCCATCCCAAACCCGCGTGGAGCAGTGCTTGCTGCCAACCAGGGTGGAAACTGGAGGGTTTTGGGGAGCGTGGGTCTCCCTCATGGGAAGATAAGGCTGAACCAGGTGTAAGTGCACAGGGAATGCCACCGGAGCGAGGTGAACGGCGCGGATGCCGTCAGATTTGCAGGGCAGGGCGATGTCGGGGTGTTGTCCGCATGCTGTAACATCCATAGGGATTATCCCAGCCGCTGGCCTCTCTCCGAGTGGTTTGCTTTGATAACGTGTCTGCTGTAACGGAGCCGTTCCTGGAGCCTCAAGTATGAGGTTGATTTCCTTGGGGACTCTTGAAACTGGGAGAAACTCTTTGGATCACAAACCAACTGCTGCAAGACCCCCGCAGGTCTGCAGATAGCAGAATAACACCAGCTGGCTGCCTTTTAGCTTTTAAGAGGGAAATAACCTGGAGAGATCTTCTGGAGTGCCCCGGAGCAGGAGTGAACGCTGAAGGGAACGCGGAGCTGCTGGGGATCCTCCCCCCACGCTGTTTTCCTGAGTTGAGGGCTTTGTCACGGCTCCGTACTTTAATTTCATTGTTCTGCTGAGTTATCTGCTGGAAAAAGCTGGCAGCTGGAGCAGGGCCGGGTAAGAGTTTCCACTTGGATGTTTTAACGAGGCCATTCCGGACTGCGCTCGCCCCTCAACACAATCCAGCTTGTTTTTACAGTCGGAGGCGAATTCCTGGCGCATTCCCCAAGCTCGGACTGGCTTGGTGATCCTGTTTTGAGTGCACAGTTACCTAAATGGGTTTTTAATGGATGTTGGGCTGTTCAAAGTAGCTGGGAGACAGCTCTGGCTCCGTGATTCCCAGGTCCATTCCCCTATGGCTCTTCACATATCCCTGTTTCTTGGGATTTGGGAACAAATTCCTGTGTCCTGCTCCGTTTTTCTTTAAAGGCTCTGCCAGGTTCCTGGTGCTGAGCACGCGGGATCCTCTTGCTTCTCGGGATGTCTGGAATGGGAACGCAGCCCAGCAGCTCCAGCTGCCCGCCGGCACAGCACATCTGGTGCTCCCACCACCCTCTCCCTGCGGTGTTGGGTGACAAAATGGGGGAATTTGAGTATTTGTAGGGGTTTTGTGGTTTTGGCCCTGGGAAAGCAGCCGGCAGAGATCCGGGTTTGGCACGGAGCTGCTGAACTGGCTGCAGGCAGGGGTGCAGGAGCTGCCCAAGAGTCCCAGCGGAGCTGAGCTCACTCCAGGTAGGAACAGTTGAACATTCCCTGAAGGCAACTTAAAGGGAAGCTGCTCTCTGCTTAAGCCCCTGGAAACCTGCCCTGGAAAAGCCACCCTGAAGTGTGGCTCTGATCTCCGGTTGATTTGACCAGGCCAAGTTTGCCTTTGATGTTCTACTTTCCATGGATACTCTGGGATTTAAAGAGTCGTGTGGTGGTTCAAAACACCATCTCCTAAATCCCCTCAGTTAAGGAGTTAAGGGTTGCCGAGTTCGACAGAACTAGGTTTTGGACCAAGCCTTCCTGTTAAAAGGAATTAAATCTGATCCTGGTTGACCAAGCAAAACGTTTTGGGCTGTTGTCCCTGGAATTAATTGCCTGATGCTGCTGGGGAGAGTGCAAACCCGCCTCTTCCCAGTGCTGAGCCCACAGTGCAGCCTGTGCGGATGCCCCGAGTGCTCCTTGGAGCGAGCTGAGAGGGAACAGCAGGGATCGAACAGCCGGTTCCCCCCAGCCATGCTCCCTTTCCCCTCCCCAGGGCCTGCATCTGCCCCTGGATCTCAGCATTCCTCCCGGAATTCCTCGCAGCTGCTGCTAAAAATAAAGGCAGCGTGGGGCCTCACTCCGGGCTTTCCAAACCACGCGTCTCTAGTTTCTCCCTGGGGACATGGGTGGGCATGGTCCTCCGGTGGGATCTGACATCTCCCTCTGTTCCTCACTGCTCTCTGGGTTTGGGTGAGCCCAGGCTTTCTCCTTATATCCCACTTTTACCCCAGGTGGGTCTCCATGCTTGACTTCCCTGTTGGAAAATGCACCGCTGGGTGTTCCCTGAGGTCTAACACCAAAGGCGAATGATTCTTGAAGGACACCAAACCCGAGCATCCCAGGAGTGAGCGAGCTGCTGTTCGGCACCTCAGCCCTTCCCTGACTTTGAGGCCGTGTGGTTGGGTTGCCAGGAACACCGTCCCTCGCTCACTCCGGTGTCGGGATCAGCCTGCTGCCAGTCCCCGTGCTTGCATTCCCTGAGGTCTAACACCAAAACTTTCCGCTAAGGCGCATGATTCCTGAAGGATACCAAACCCGAGCATCCCAGGAGCGAGCGAGCCGGTGTTCTGGCATCTCAGCCCCACGCTGGCTTTGAGCTGTCGGTGTGACCGGATGGCTGGGGACGCCGTGTCCTGCTCGCTCCGGTGTTGGAGTCAGCCATGCTTGGCCCACGAGCCGTATTTCCCATAACCTGTTGCTGGATTTCTCTACGTTTCCCACAGAAAGATTGTAAGTAAAATAGACGCCGACAAGGACGGGTTGGTAACGGTGGAGGAGCTGAAGGCCTGGATTAAGTTTGCCCAGAAGCGCTGGATATACGAGGATGTAGAGCGGCAGTGGAAGGGGCACGACCTCAATGAGGACGGCCTCATTTCCTGGGAGGAGTATAAAAATGCCACCTACGGCTACATCCTAGGTAGGTCCCGACTCTTGGGATGAAAACCGTGCGGAGCTGGCGCTTGAAACTTGCTGTTTTGTTTTTGTAGAGTGATTGTAGCTAAGATAGACACGGATAAGGATGGGTTTGTGACGGAGGGGGAGCTGAAAGCCTGGATTAAGAAGGCCCAGAAGAAATACGTGTATGACAGTGTGGAGCGGCAGTGGCAGGAGTTTGACATGAACCAAGATGGATTAATCTCCTGGGATGAGTACAGGAACGTGACATATGGCACTTACCTCGGTAAGGGGCGAGCTGTCCCGTCCCGTGCTGGGATCGGATCAATAAAGCAGAGGCGACGCGGAGCGAGAGCTCCCGGCTCGGCCCCAAAGCTGCTGACTGATAAACCCCCCCTGATTCACCTGATTACAATTGAAGGGGGAAAAACATGGAAAACCCCACTTGGTGAAGTGTGTGGTCAGCACGCGGCTCTGCTAACTCTGCTTTATTGATGCACCCGATTGTGACAATCAGCTCAGATCTCACTTGTGAGCTGTGATGTGATTAAAGCACTGCGGGTAATGGGATTTTCCCTTCCAGCTTTGAAATTCCAAGCTGCTGGTGGTGTTCAGTACCCGCAGGAAGGTGCTGACTGACTGGTGGCTGTGGGCACCATGGTTTTGGGGTGCCTGCCCCCTTCCTAAACCCCTGCAGATCGTAGAATCATAGAATCATGGAATGGTTTGGGATGGAAGGGACCTCAAAGCCCATCCAGTCCCACCCCTGCCATGGCCAGGGGCACTTCCCACCGGATCAGGTGCTCCGAACCCCATCCAACCTGTCCTTGAACCCCTCCAGGGATGGAGCAGCCGGGCAACCTTGACCAGGGCCTCCCCAACCTCACAGGAAAACTTTTTTCCCTAAGATCTCATCTCAGTCTGAGATCATTAGCAAAGAATCTTTTAATCCCCTCCCAAAGTCCCCTGTGCCCATCCTGGCTTCTCCACCTGTCCCAGCTGTAGCTTGAGACCCCAGAACCTGTAGGATTTGGCCTGTCAGGACCCAGACAGCTCGCATAGTAATGTGAGGAGCAGCTCTTGTGGGGTTAAACCATTAGAGGAGCTCCCATGGGCAGCTGCCTCCGCCCCCTGGAACACGGAGGGATGCGGTAGGCTGAGCTACAGCCCGAGAGCACGAAATAAAGCTTAATTCACTCAATATTGCCAAAGATAGTCAAATGCTCTGCAGGAGGTGTGGAGGCTCCTGCCTCCTGCTATGAGCTCATCCCTCTTCCTTCCTGGCTTCTCCTAAAAGAGTTGGTTAAAGCTTGAGGGAGACTGGAGTTTGCTGTGCTGGTGGTGAGGGGAATCAACCCCAGGACCCTGTCAGGGACTAATGAGCTTCCCCGAGCTCTGAGCAGGTCCTGCTGAGCTCCTCTTTTCCCTCAGGAGTGCAATTATGGAAAACCTGGCCTGTCCCCCTGTCAGAATCCTCTCTTCCAGGGAGAAGAGCTCCTAGAAGGGCTTGGGTCGTGCTTTCTGGGGATCACTTGGTGGGATGTGTGACTCGCAGGGACAGAGTAGCTAAAAAACCCTTTTAATGAGGAAAAACCTTAAACAGAACCCGTTTCTCAAGCCTAATTTTAGGAGAGGGGAGTGCCTGGTCCCTGTGGGGGTTGATCCACAGGGAAGATCCCACCAGCCTGAGCTGGGCACTGGTGCCCAAGGCCGAGCTAATAAAGCTTGTTAGAGCCTGCTCCCCAGGACTTTTGTCCTTCGGGAATGCCAGGAGGAGTCCCAGTGCCTTGGCTGCCTGCTCTTCTCAGCAGGAATCGCTTTTCCTAGCTCCTTTCTACTGAAACATTCCTGCCCCTTGCACCAGGCTTCTTCTCTCCCCTCTCCGGCCAGGGCAGTGCTGGAACTGTCGCTGGAATCGCCTCCGGAGAGCTTGATGCTTGGCCAAGAGGCCGGACGATCCCTTAATCGAGTTAAGCACGTCCCTCTCCAGGCACGTGGGAGCCGAGGCCGCGCCCTCGGCTGCTCTGCCCAGCGTTCCAAACCCGCTGTGTTTTGTCATCCCCATGAAATGCCGTTTATTTAAACCCCCCCAGCGCTGCCTGAGTCACCGGCTGCGCCCAGCGCCGGGATAGAGCCGCTCAGCGTGCCCCTAAATCCTGCTTTCCATGGGGAGAGCAAGACTACGGGGCGATAAATACCCAAGAGCTCTGTCTTAAAGTAAAAAGTCCTTTCAAAACCTCCCTAAAAATGAGAATATCCTAACCGCAGTGCCAGTTGTTTTGTCCTCCAGCCCTGGGGGCCTCAAGGTCACCACAGGTGAGCTCTGAGCTCTAAACCCAAAACACTCGTGGTTCTCCCGCTCCCATCGCCCGGGAAGGTGGACAAGTCCTGCTGTGGCTTTGCTGCCTGCGACTGCCAAGCGGTTCTGAGCTCACTCCCTGCAATCCGCCCTGTGAAATGCTTGACCGAGGTCAGGGACCGAAACACGAGGCATTTTTTGGGTGGGTTTGACCCTTGCTGAGGAGTTGCCCGGCGCTCCGCTGCTTAAAGCTGCTTGGCCGGAGAGCGGGATTGCCTGGATTAAAGGAAATTGCCTTTTAACTCGGATTTACTCCGCTTTTCCTACAAGCTGAGGCTGATCCCGAGGCTTTTGGTTGCTCTTGCTGAGCTCTTGGCATACGGTGTCAACTTGGGAATAGGAACAGGATCAGGATAGGGAATTTCAGGTTTAATTGTGCCCTGGAGGTGACTTTAAAGAACTCCTTCCCATTAAGGCTTGCGTGTCCCTCCCTAATCCCAGCCCTTTGTCCCAGCTGTAAACGGAGCCGGCAGGGAGCCTTTTTTTAGACCAGCCTGGCTCTCGCTTAGCTCAACCCCAGAGAGAGGCGGCTGCGTCCTCCTCCATCAATAGTTCTCCATGAACAAAGCTGGCCTCGGCATCCCGGAGCTTATCCGGAGCTGTCGGCAGAGCTATATCTAGTGGCCCATGTGTGCCCAGATATTCCCACCACGACGGGCGCTGGGGGAGGTTTCGCCAGCTTTGAAGCCGCCCCCGGCAGTGCAGAGTGGTGTCTCCTTACACATTCTCCTCCAGAAATAGCTCGGGCTGAGCCACCAGGGCTGCACCAGCCAAAAAAACCCCTGAGCCTTGTGTCCTGGGGGCACTGTCCCTGGCTATGCTGGTGTCCCTTGGCAGCTCCTCCTCCTCCTCTTCCTCCTGGCAGAGGAGGTGGAGAAGGAACACGACAGCCGCTGGTATCTAAAAGTCAGGCTGCCAGGGCGAAGCGTTGGGAGGTCGAGGAAGTTGGGTTGAGGTTGGATTGAGGAGGTTGAATTGAAGCGGGGTTGACGTTGGGGTTGGATTGAGGTTGAGTTGTGGAGGCTGAGGTTGAATCGAAGTTGAGTTGAGGTCGGGTTGAGGTTGAGGAGATTGAGTTGAGTCTGAGTTGAGGTTGGGTTGGGTTGGTAGGGGACCGTGTGGAGTCTCCCCTGCCTGAGCTGATCTGGGACGCTCCCTCTTTTCCCACTCCCAGACGACCCAGACCCCGATGATGGATTCAATTACAAACAAATGATGGTGCGAGATGAGCGACGCTTCAAGATGGCTGACAAGGATGGAGACCTGACCGCCACCAAGGAGGAGTTCACCACCTTCCTGCACCCTGAGGAGTACGACTACATGAAGGACATCGTCGTGCAGGTGAGCCCGATGTGGCTGGCGGTGCTCTCGCAGAGAACGTGGTGTTAGGAGCAGATGGGGAGGGTTGGGAATCAGCTCCGAGCCTGGCTAACGTCATCCCTCCTTACAGGAGACCATGGAGGACATCGACAAGAACGGGGATGGCTTCATCGACCTGGAGGAGTACATAGGTGAGATGCTGCGTCCCCTTCTCGCCGCTGGCCTGTGCTTCCCTGACCCTCCCCCTCATGGAATTCCGTTATCTCCCTCCACTTCCCAACTCTGGGTCACATTCCAAACTCGGGAGCAGGCGGTGGAGGCTCAGGGAGGGCAGGGCAGCATCCAGCCCCCCCAGAGGGGAGGGAGCATCTGCTCCAAAGCTCGGAGCGTCCGCTCTGTAACGTGGCAAGAGCTGCAAGTCCTGACCTCCTCCCCCGGGAGCAGCGGGACGCGGAGCAGCCACCCGTTCTGACACCCTGTATCGAAAACAGGAAACTTGGGAAAGGGAGATGGGCTGGGAAACATGCCAGGAGAAACACAGCCTTCTCCCAACAGATCTGGAGCGGCACTGTGGGATTTTGGGGGAGGATTTAGGGAAATAGAGAGGATCCACATGAGCTGGCAACGTGTG
>WAAB01020799.1:0-37336 GCA_013389865.1 Piaya cayana | reverse complement strand
ATCAGCTGCTTCTCCTTTCCTGGTTGGTGTGTGACAGACTCCCATCACAAAATCTTCCTTCTTATGGGTTCCTCTGATTTTAACCCACAGGCAAATTTTTCATTTCTAATTCCAACTTTGACTTCACAGCCTCATGCAGTTTTCACTCATGCTATCCTTGTGTTTGTTTCTTTGCCACAGAGCTTATATTTTTCTCTGTGTGTGAAGGATCTGATTGTTTTGCACAACCATGCGAACAGAGATGCTGGAGATCAGGCATGTCCTGAGAAAATGTTTTCCAGCATGCCTATTGGATAACAGGGTTATGTGTTCAAAAAACTGGTATTGATTTTGCCACAAGACTCATACATATTCAATGAAAGAACATTTCATAGAAAATTCTCTGAAAAATTTCTGGCTTAAAATGCAGTATGCATTTGTAATCACAAAAAAGGGAAATGATAGAGTTTTATCCACATTTCTTTATCTTATGTGGCAAACAGCTGAACAGTAACAATGATGGTTAGGACCTCAAAAATAAATTATTTGAGTACTATTTTTACAAGTAGTTTTTTTCTATTTGTTCCCTAAGGTTGAGATGGAGGGGGCAACAAGTACTTAAAGTTTGCTCAGCCAGTTCCAAATCTCTTCCTCCTAAATGTCACGTCCTGTGTTACTGTATTTCAGGGCCTAGATACATTAAGTGAAATGCCACTTTTTGTTTGTTTTTAATCCACTACCTAGTAATTTCACATAATGCACTCTATTTGATTTTCATATAAGGAATAATATTAATGACCTCTTGCTCATGGATTTACAGACTCCTGTATCCGTGATCACACCATATATCTCTAAGCTAGACAGCACAATCTTAGTCTACTTAGTTTTCCTTATATAAATGATATTCTTTACCTTCTATAGGTTCAAAAAATGTTTGGAAAAATATTTTCATCTTTTATTTACTTGATTTAATCCTTGTAAAACTGCTGTCAGAGCAGATATGTGTGTTTGTACATAAAATAGGTGATGTTACATCAATGCCAGTATTCTTTCATTCTGTCCTGCCCTTTTGGCCTACTTTTCTCTTCCAAAGTGCTAGTTTATATAAGTGTGGACAACATTAGTGTGATGTACATTTCCCCATGCCATCTACTGAATCAATCAATCTCCTCCCCATACAAACACACACTAATTTAGCAGTTTTTTGTGTTACAGTATCCTCAATGCACAAATTATACTTCAGTTTCAGACAAAAAATACTGCTGATAACCTTTTTATTTCATTAAATATGTTGTTCAAAACTGAAGTGACTACGTAGTTGTCAACTGAAATTATGTTTCATTTGTCATCAGTTCCTTACTTCCTTGATTATTATCTAGATTCCTACTATAACTTCTATCTGGGTACCATTGCATGCAATTACATTCCCAGAATAGGGACTATTTTTCTGTTACTTGTGATATTGGATTTTAATTGGATATTATAAATAAACCTTTTGACCTAAATCATTCTTTCCTCTGTACATTAACCTGTGTTTTGCTGAATAGATTTTGTGTGAAAAAATGCAAAAAGATCCATGTTTTTCTCAGACTACTCTTTCATTTAGGTTCTTTTGTTGCTAAGATCAAAAGATTTATTACTAGGGATTGTATCATAAGAAATTGTCACTACATGTTTGAAAAGATTTCTCTGCAGAATCATTCTTAAAATTTAAGTAGAACTAATTCATTACAAGTTAGTGAATCTTTTAAGAAGGTCAAGTATGCAATTTTTAATGTTATTCAAATAATGCTTATATTTCTCTTCTTTCTTATATCTGCTTATATGCCATCTTTTATTAGTGTCTTGGTTTTTCCTATTGTGTGCTCCCTTATCGTCTTCCACATTTTTTTTTTGCTCTTTACTGTGGTACTAACAAAATCCATGCTCTAAATTTCCCACATAAACTTATTTATATAAGAGATAACTTTCTCCCAAGTGGGATTTTAAACTAACACTGATAATGAACCTATCCTTTCTCATTATGTGTAATGCCACATTTCACTGTGGTACACGCATGTTTTAGTGTTTATGCAAATCTTGTACGTGTTCATATCATCCTGTGTTGAGTAAAATTGTCATTTACAAGGCTGAAGTGTTCAACTATAAGGTATCTATTTTTTTTTTAATGAACTGTTTGTAAACTCATTAAAATGTTTGTTGTATGTGTAGAGGGTGCTTTGAGCTAGGTTGTTGAGAATTTGCATAACTAAGAATGAGTACCACATAGGTAATATCTAACAGCACATAATTCTGGAATTTTGGATTTATTTTAGGCAAATATTTATGAAGTCATAATAGTTTTCATTTACCCTTGGTGCTATGGAGAGGCTGGTATATATTAGCTTTAGAATTACAAGGGGAAATTTTGAGCTGTTTGTTTTGAGGACAGTTGTCCAAGAACTAAACACCTTAGTGAGAGTGAAAATTTCCTTTAGAAATTCACGATGTATTCCTGTTACTTGTTTTGCACTTGACACAGCTATCAGTGAGTTTGCTTCCTGGTGAGAGCTGGTACTAAACGTACAAAGGATTTAGCAGTGGTATTATCTGTGCAAACTTAGGGGCTCAGGAGGGCCTACTTCAAAAACCACATGCAAATCCTAATGCTGCAACATAAGCTAAACAATATTTTCTAATAGAATTAGCACAAAAACACAAAGGAAGAAAAATAAGGCATTTTAATGTGCATCCTGACCTCTAGAAACCAAGGTGAGCTAACATATAAAGATCTTTAAGTCCACCAGTGATGCATAGTTATGAATGGGGTGTAAAACACAGCATCTGTTTAATATAGCAGAACGCTGCCAAAATGTTGAGAACAAATAACTTCCCTGCTCTAGTCTGGCAAATAGTGAACAGCTTGAGCCAAAGAACAATCAGCTTATTGGCAGGGGGTGGAAAAATGTAGTTGTCTTTCCCCTCATATAAATAAATGAGAGGAATACAGTGACATGGATAAAGAAAAACCACTGTATTAAATGATGCATTGGTTTATAGTCATTGGAATTGAAAGCAGCTTAATCTCTCTAATATATGACAGTGTAAAAAGAAGGTGGACTCTGAATATGTTCTAAAAAATTCTCATGTAATAGTTTAGAGGCAGTTGCTGCCCACACTTGGATGCAACGAAGAAATGGGAAATTGTGTATACATGGCCACCCAGCAAACATGCTATAAACTTGCCAGCTCTGACAATGAGTGAGAGAAAGATGGTGATTAACACCACATGTCATACTGGAAGGGTAGTTTTGCATTCAAGATGAATCACTGGACATTGATGTGCAACTTTCCTTTTACCCACTGAGTGAGAGAGACAAAAAGAGTAAATGACAGTGAAGACAAGAGCTGTTGAGTATTGCAAGGACAGAGAAGAGCTACTAAACTTTTGAGGAGTGAAAAGGATAGAGTTTTCCTAGTTTTCACTCCTTGCTGACACAGGATGAAGACTTCTAGTGTTAGTTTAGTTTAGTCTTGAAACTGGTCAAATTTCACTGAAATAAGTAATTTAATTAAACAAATGCTGCTTTTCTGAGAAATAAGTAAAAATAACCTTGGGAATATATTCATCACAGTTTTCTTTGTAAAGAAGTCATTGTAATAGGAAAATTTTGATGAGAGCATTGTAATTTTATTTTTTTTCTTCATAAATATGCGGTATTTCTTCTCCAAATAAAAGCCTCTGTACATTGCAGAAGCAAAGTTAATATGTCTCTCTATGCATCTGAGACAGTTACATGTAAGCTCTCCTTCCCCTTTGACATGCCTTCTCCCCTTTGACTGAATTATTCATTGATCTTTACTATGCATGGAACATCTCTGTGAGTATCTATGAGGGTTTTCCCTGGCCAATCCTAGGATTGTAAAATAAGCCTCGTTGCAAGGAACCTCAGAAGATGTCTGGTTCAACCTCCTGCTCAACACAAGGTCAGCTGTGAGATCAAACCAAGTTGTTCAGAACTTTATCTTGTCTGGCCTTGAAAACCTCTAATGATGGCAGTGGTAAGTCTTCTCTGAACAACCTGTTCCACTGCTTGGCTTTCTTTATGACAGAAAAGTTTCTTTATATCCATTCTGAACCTCTTTTCTTTTTTTTTTTCACCCCTCTCTGTTGTATTATTGCTGTCCTCTTCCACAAGTCTTGTACTCTGCATGTGTTGAGATAGCAGGACATCACATAATGTTGATGATTTCCTTTTTCTTGGCGTAGAAATTAAGAACAGTATAAATCAGGCAGTAGCACTATTCAAGTGGAGTAATGGTTTTTAAACATTCTCAGCTGCAAAGTATAGCAGTAAAGGTTAGGGGATTCATGATTCAATAACATACTGCTTTCCACAGATGTATCATGACCGAAATAAAGAAACTATGAAACTGGGGGCCAGGGTGTCTGTTTAAATAATGAAACAGAAGGGTGGCTCACAAGATTATAATGGCATAAAGAATTTTCTTTTGTTTGTCCTCTGATTGTTATGATGAAAATTTGTTTCTGTCTGACAGCTGTTTGGCTCTTTTTGTTCAATAAAGTGGCATATCTGACTGGTGACTCTGGGCAGTTGTCAACACTGTGCAGCTGGCACTCTGTGACAGTCAGTAAGGCCAAGTTCTGTATTGGTCTACATGTGCAGTGCTACCCTTGCATTTATACCTGTCCCCTTGTGGCTGTAATTAATGTGGTCTGGCTGTCAGAAATGTGGAGGCAGCTTGCGCTGCTACTACCCATGCAGTACTGTCTCTGCTTTAATGGAGTAGTTCAATTTCCCTGGCTGTATTAGCCTGGCATCTTTCTTAAGCACAATAAAAATCCTTCAAGATGCCACATGTGCACTTTTGCTTAATTATCAAAACAGTATTTCTCAATTAAAAAAACCCACAAAAGATTATTGTACCTAGTGGCTTCTCATCTAGAGTGTGATTTGGCACAGTGGGCAAGCAGTAATTGGGCACAAAAGTCAAAGAGCTTTTTATATTTTTTTAGTCTGAAATCTGACAAAGCTGCCTACTGCTCTAAATTATAGAACCATAGAATGGTTAGAGTTGGAAGGAATGTTGAGGATCATTGAATTCCAATCCACTGCCATGGGCAGGGACAACTTAAATCTTCAGGACATAATGTAGTGTCATGTAGAGATGCCTACGCTTGCTTTGCCATTTTGACAAGGTGCTTCTCAAAAAGACTGATGAACCTGGACAGAGGAGTACATTCAGGGAGGTCTGTTGCTTTTCTGGCTGGTATACTTAGGTTAGTTTGGGTATCTCTGCAGAGCTTTATGTTGTGTGCTACTGACATGATGTGATAGATCTAAAGAATAACTTTCTGTCGGACCAGATTCTTGGGTATCTTGTGGTTTGGCTTGGTTTGATGTTCTACTGCCAAAGGATCTGACTTACTCAGTCTATGATAATCTGCTTGAACTTTGGAATGTTTAGGTCTTGCTTGCAACTCTGGTGTCAGATTTTCTGCACGTGACCAGCCAAGTACAGAAGATGGTCTGCAGAAAGCCCTTTGTCTTGAATGTGTTGCATCTGTCTGGCCTACCTGCCCTTTTATTTCAGACATTTCCAATATTTCTAAAATAAATAGAGGGAAAAAACTTCCACCACTCCAAAATCATCTGAGGTCCTCTCCAAACCAGCTTGTGCAGCATGTAGAAGAACTAAGAAACACAGAGAAAGCATTGCATGTGGTGCACACCACTGACAAACCTGAACCTTGCAGCAGATAGGCACTGGTGGTAAACATCTTTCACTTGTCATATTATAAAGAGAACTTCCCTGAAAAGAGGAAATGTGGTATCAAAATGTGGTTCCTAGTTTTGTAAAGGGACTTGCCTATCCCAGTTAGGTACCTGGGTTACATGATATCGCAGAGCCTCTTCTGTTTAAAATCCCGTTGTTCATTCTTGAGTGGAAAAAACCCTTAACCTTTTCCAATTGAATGTCTTATCAAAACTGACACTTTCTTTCAACAAAGAAAATAAAAAAGAAAACATAGTAATGCCGATAAAGAATGCAAGTCTGTGAAAGCTCCTCCTAATAAGATGTAAAATCAATACTGCATAAGTTAATAGACATTTAAGATGTATTTGAGTGGTTTTATACTTTTGATACTTTTTAATCCTAGAGTCTGAGTATAATCCCATAGTACAGTTACAGCATACAATATATCTACCTAAGATCTCTCTGGAGTGTTAAGTGGGCTCCTTCACAGCGTTCCTGAAAATGTAGATTGTGACAGGCTAGAGAGGTGTCAAATTGCTCTGCAGTCTACCTGGGGTAGGTGAAATGAATCACCTCTATGGTTTGTAAGGCATGGGAGCTATTTTTGAAATAAAAGTAGTTCTATAAATGTTTTAAGCATAATTAGAATATATTGGGAGAGAACTCCCTAGGGGAATAAGCACAGAGCCAGGTTGGCTGCTGCAGGCTTTCCAGGGTGCTTCCTGTCACACAGATATAAAAGGTATAAAGAACTCAGCTTTAATTGTAGGTGAAATTAGCAGTCGCCTGTCTTAGTGTGGTGATACGGCTTGCAAAGAAAGAAAGGAAGGAAACTTGCCTTGGTGGCACATACAGTCTTTGCTGGCAATGAATATTTGCTGCTAAAATTGTCAAAATGTTAAAACTAATCTTTCTAACCCTCTACAGAGACTTGGGAAGCTAAAAGATGAGGGGAGGAGAAAACACTTAGAAATAAGTCTTGCTAGAAGCACCTGTTTCAATTTGGTTTGCAGTCTTTGTGAGAAAGAGAAGAGTGGGCATAAACAGCTGAATGCAAGTTTATCTTTGGCATGCTAGCATTATCAAACCAATTGGGTGTGGATGAAAGACACCAAAATTAAAACAGGATTTATTGCAGAGGTAAAATGAAAATGTAGTAGAAAGAATACTGCCCTACCTTCCTTCCAGGTGGCAGTAGTCTGATTTAGCTAAATGGAAAGTATATTTGTTTGATAGAAAATAAGGAAAATGAGAAGTTAAAAGACTTTATTTCATTTCCTGCTGTAAGAATCTTCTGTATCTGAGGACTTTAGCATCTTCCTCGGGTAGGAACAGACAATGGAGTTGAAATGTGTAATAGTAACAATCTAAAATATTGGCTGCCAGCTGTCATTAGAGTACAGTTCTGTGGAACAGTTTTTGACACGGTCCTAGTAAAGAGTTTGGAAGAAAGCCATCTTTGGAGCTACTCTAATAACTGTGAGGTGGAAAGCAAATTTAATGCAGGAGGTAAGTCACTGCTTTGGTTAAGGAGACGAGATAGGAATTCAAAATAATCTTTCAGATGGCTAAGCTGCTTCTTTTTTTTTTTTAAAGCAATGTCTATACACATGCACTGTGGTTGCATTTAAATGGATCCATAAATTCTTTACTAATAATATGACATTGTTTGGGAAACTTCTTATGTCTTAACTAGCTGATAGAAAATGAAGCAAATGCTTAGGTGTTAGGAATAGTTGACCACCTTTTCATGTTAACTGCGGTCTATGAGTGATCATGCCCCAGACTTTTCCTGCCCCTTTGAATCATAGAATCATAGAATCACCAGGTTGGAAGAGACCCACCGGATCATTAAGTCTAACCATTCCTATCAAACACTAAACCATGCGCCTCAGGACCTCATCCCCCTCTGCCTTAAACACCTCCAGGGAAGGTGAATCAACCACCTCCCTGGGCAGCCTGTTCCAATGCCCAATGACCCTTTCTGTGAAAAACTTTTTCCTAATGTCTAGGCTAAACATCCCCTGGCGGAGCTTGAGGCCATTCCCTCTCGTCCTGTCCCCTGTCACTTGGGAGAAGAAGCCATCACCCTCCTCTCTACAACCTCCTTTCAGGTAGTTGTAGAGAGCAATGAGGTCTCCCCTCAGCCTCCTCTCCTCCAGGCTAAACAACCCCAGCTCTCTCATCTGTTCCTCATAAGGCCTGTTCTCAAGTCCCTTCACCAGCTTTGTTGCTCTTCTCTGGACTTGCTGCAGAGCCTCAACATCCTTCTTGTGGTGAGGGACCCACAAGATGGGATCTTAATCTCATTATCCTTAAAAAGTGGCCATATTTCACATGAATAGTTTTAACTGATATTTGAAATGATTTGAAGTAAGTATGAAGATGGAAGGGGCTAGAGAATTGTAGGCTGTTATTACTATTATGCTTCAGGTAAAATTAAACTTTAGTCTCTCTAGAAAGAAAATCTGCCAAAAGTAATATTTGGACCAATGGACTACCGTAATTTATTCAAGGAATGCATATGAATCACATAAAGGCTGTGATGGAAATTTCAGGTGTTGAAGACTGTAATTTAGCCTTATGAATCTTTAAATTTTAAAAGCACCAGTATTCATCATTAGGTTTTGGACGATGTACAGAACATTCTCTTCCTTTTTCTACCTGTTGCAGAAGATCATCTTTTTTCCTTGCCTTCCTCCCCTCCTTCTCCTCTGAGCAAAACTGCTAAGTAATCCTGAAGACAGGGACTGTGTAGTCCCCCAGTTAGCTCACAGAGAGAAGCATTAATGTAAATCAGTTTATGCCTTTTAAAGAACACTATCATATGATGACTTTCTCAGACATGAAATATCAGGTATATAAAATTTAGAGGCTCTTGATATAGAGCTCTTTGCTGTTATTAAATGAGAAGTATGCAATAAGGAAAAACAGGAGTGGTGGATTTATGTTAGATAATAAAAATCTGTTAGGCTGTCCCCAGCTCCTTTCCACATAATTCGTGTAAAGTCTATGGTGCTATTTCTTAATATGGTTGCTGTGGCAACTGAGAACCTCTTCAAGGTAAAAATCAGAAACGCAGAATGTGTGGAAATGCAAGGCCTGGCTTTATACACACACAAATGCATGCTTTGTCTCTTCTGCCTCTTTTCTCAATAGCTAATGACTGAAGCTGTTGTCTTAATTTTCTTTTCCATTATGGCACTGGGAAGGGTAATTGTAAGTACTGTGTGGTAAGATGTGAAACCACTGGGGAGCTGGGAGCCTGCTACCTGCTGGCCTGCCAGTGATTTCTTCAACAGATGGCATCAGGTCTCAGAAGAGTTTAATTGGCTTATGATAGCAAATGCACGTGTTACAAGTACTTAAAGCCAGCAAATGCACATTAGCTTGATGAATTGATTTTGTAGCTGTGCTTTTAAAGAAAAATATGGGCAAAACAGTACAAGCCCATTTGAAAGCACTGGATTCAAGCCTCTTGGAGACAGCAAATCCTAATACAAAATACTAAAGAAATCTATGGTCAATCTTACAGGCTGGTTCAAACTATGCATTTGCATAAGATATCCAGTGCCGTCCTTGCTATTAGCCTGCTGCATCAATGATAAACTATCAGACTCTAGGTAACTTCATAGGAACTGTCTCAAAAGGTCCCTCTAAGGTAAATGTGTCTTTTATGGGCATTACTAAAGAGCATCTTTTTGAAGATGTTGGAATATGTAACATATAGGTACAACTCTGGTCCTCTGGTGAAATGCATAAGGAAAGACGAGACTGCTGAGCTGGCTAAGGAGATATATATATACACACACACATATATATATATGTATATATCCATGAGAAGTACTTATACATAAATATATGAGTACTTATATAGAAATACAGGAAACAAGGTAATAACGGTTCAATCACTTGGACATTATTTTTAAAACTAAATTGAAACACAGAGGCACTTGTCTCCTGGGATTTGTTAGGGAAGGTCAGCTAGGGTTTCTAAAACATTCTCAGGTTCTGTAAAATATTAGTGATTCATATACTGTAGTTTAAGGAAAGTCATGGAATTTGGGAAGTTGTAATTTCATGGGAGGTGGTATCATCTCATTAATGAGCTGTATTTGTCAGTTTTAATGAGCACAAAGACTTCTCCCTGCATCTTTCTACAGCACTTGTCAACAGAATAAATCCATTGCTGTTTTAGTGCAAGCCTGTTACAGAATATCTAGTGTTAAGAAAAATAACTAAAACTGCATTTTTTTGTTTCATTTTTCATGGTTTTCTAGATAGCAGAGATGGTTCTCTAGACAGAGAGAGCACTGTGCCTGTAACACAGTGCTGAATTTACAGTTTATCAGTGCTTGTCAGTACTCCTGCACCTTCTACCCACTATGATTTACCAGAAGGTGAATCTGGCAGATTTTTCATGCTGCTTTATTAACTGGATAGCAAAGCCTGCCTTAGCCACAAAAATAAGCCATTAATTCATTAGACAGGCTGAGAGAGCTTGCATGGTTCAACCTAGAGAAGAAAAGACTCCGGGAAGACCTTATAGAAGCCTGCAGCCCCTTTACTTAGCCTTACTTAAAGGAGGCCTGCAGGAAAGCTGAGGAGGGTCTCTTTATCAGGGACTGCAGGCATAGGATGAAGAGGAGTGGTTTTAACCTGGAAGAAGAGAGATTTAGATGGGATCTTGGGCAGAAATTGTTTCCTGTGAGGGTAGTGAGGCACTGGCACATGCTGCGCAGAGAAGTCATGGATACCCTGTCCCTGGGGGTGTTCAAGGCCAGGCTAGATGAGGCTTTGAGCAACCTGATCCAGTGGGAGGTGTCCCTGCCCATGACAGCGAGTTAGAACTGGATGTTCTTTAAGGTTCCTTCCAACCCAAACCATTCTATGATGATTCACATTTTGTGTAGCCTCCATGTTTTCAAAAGTCTTCATTGTCCTCGTTTCTAACTGGTTTTTTTCTGCCTCCAGAGTGTTTGTTTCTACAAGAGGCAGCCGAGCTAAAAACCAATAACACAATCAACCATACAGAAACCCTCAGAGAAGCTAATAATCTCTTCTACATACAAGGTGCCATCCAAGACAAAGTATCAAACATTAAAATAACAATCAAAAAAATCCCAAAGCTCTTGTCAATTTTTAACAAATCTGCAAATGCAAGAGGACAAACCCCTGAATTTAGAAGAATCTATGAGCTTGTCACATGCAGGCCATATAGGGAGAATAATTATGAATCTAAAAACAGAATTAAAAGAACTTTTCCCCTCTGCAGTTTTTGCAAGATTTGAGGGCCAGACACATTCAAATGGGCACAGAGATGCTGCATAAGATGGCAAAAAAATTCAGATCCCTGGTACACATGAGAACAAAATGCTTCACAGCAGTTTGTCACAAGCCAGCATGCATATCAGGAATTTATTACTCGTTAAGACAGCCACATGTGCAGTGCATGCACATAAGTATGATGCTATTCCTGGGATTGCTGCTTCATTGTATGGGTTGGTTACAGTGTCCATTGTCACCTAGAGTCCCCTCTAAAAGCAAATGCTTGTTTCTAGTTTCACAGATGCTTTTTGGAGTGCAGCAGAATATAAGCCTTGTGTGAGAAGTTTGTTATGATAGCTTAAAGGCATCAGGATCAGCCCATAGTAGCAACCCTGGAGAAACCTAAGGAAAGTAATGTGACTATTTGATTGGATTGTAAGTTGTATCATAAAATCTCAAAAGCTATGGCAAGTGCAGTGGGCTGACCCTGACTGCATGCCAGGTGCTCACCAAGCTGCTCTATCACTCCTTTACTTAGCTGAACAGGGGAGAGATCATTCGGCATTAGCCAAAAGGGCTTTCATGCACTGTTTGTGTGGAGGATGCTTCTCTGGACATTCTTCTGAATTGCTGCATATGCTGGCTGTTGTCAGCAGGATCACACTTAGTCTGTCCATACACCCAGCCCTCTGCGATAGCATTCACAGTGGCTGTGACCTTGGTGAGACTAAACATTGAGTTGGATAGGTACTCAGTTTACTGCAGTTCAGAATGATACTGTTGCTCAAAAAAAGTTGATATTAAAATATTTTTACAACCTGCAGTAATGTGAAGGCTTTAGTGAGTGTTATTTTATGTGGAGCCTCCTTTCTTATTGCTCCAGTCTACTTCTTTTGCTCAGCTGATTCTTTAAGTCAAGGTCAGTTCATTCATTGCTACAAAGCAGCCTTTCCTTCTCCCTGGAGTTTAGTTTCTAGGACTCAGAGTTACTGTACTGTAAGACAGTAGATGGTTAGAATTGATTTTAGAAAATTATTGCTCAAGATCATTGTTTAGTATATTCCAAGGTTGCTACATGATACATTTTTATAATTACAATCACCACTTCACCAACCTAATTTGAATGTTTGGGTGACTTGAAGTAGGTTTCAGTTTTGTGTGTTGTTCTCTTCTCCTCTCCCCCTCAGCAATTTAATCTGGCAATTTAATTGAGAAAGTAATTATAGTAGATAACTGAATCTTATACTGAATGCCCTTTAAGTATAGAGTATAATTGTTTGATCATTTGTCTAAATAATGCTCCGTGTTTTGACTTAAAACAGTTTGGCCCTCATAGTTAATTTATAAGTTCTTGTTTGTTCTCAGGCTTCAAATGAGTTTTAGCAGATGTTGGCAAGAGGAAGGAACCTATGTTTGTGGTCCATGCTTGGTGGCTTTCAGCAAGGTACGTACCACTGCCCTCTAGAATTCTTGATTAAAAATCACTCCTTCCCTTTTCAGTTTGGTCAGCAGAATATTGAATCTAATTTTATACCAGTGCTGACCTAATTGGAGGAAACTAAGCTCCTGCGGGGCCTGTGTTATTCCCTAACCTATTTTCTGCAAGCCGCTCTTACAAGGGAATATCTGAGGCTTGCCTTGGAGTCTAAGAACCTTAACCAAAGGCAACACTTATAGCTATTTTAGGCTCTCCATGCTTGCATGAGATGTGTTCTGCTGCAACCCCTTTGGTTTAAGGCTTTGTTTAGGTAGTGGTTATGGTGCTCTATTGCTCCTTGTGGTCACAATAAGGGATGGAGCACAAAGGGAAGTGAAATTATCTGAATTAATTCCAGTAAAATACATTTCAAAATCTCATTTATTTTGAATGGTAGTATTCAAGACCAACTGAGTAATTCTCATTGTGCTGTGTAAGTTTAGGCCTATCAGTAAAAAAATTAAATATATCTAACTAAAAATATGGTTTCTAGGAAATGCAAGCAATTTCATTCACTCACATCCTTATTTATTGTGCAAACATTTATACAAATAGGGGTGTATCTTCAAACACTTTTCTTGGATCACAGACAAGACTTTTTTTTTTAAAAAAAACAGTGATGATTCTTAGAGCAACACCTGGAAAACAGAGTGAGCTGAAAGAAAGTGCTGTTTTCAGGGAAGCTATGCATACCACCCTGCTTCCTTTTGATGCAGCAAAATGCCATTTTTCAGCCATTGCCTATGCTCTTTTCTTGGCTTAATGTACCTGAGTCTTTACAGTTGATAGTATCCATTGTCCATGCTAAGCTGTGAATAGGGGGTAACGGTGGCTTCCTGGAAAGGAGCAGAATTAATCTTCAGAATTCCCCATCCCTTATAAAAGGCCCTCTGACAATCTGAACATTGACAAAGATGATCTGAGGGCATACAAGGACAGGCTGAGAGAGCTGGGTTTGTTTAACCTGGAGAAGAGAAGGCTCTGACAAGATCTTTAAGGAACCTTCCAGTACCTGAAAGGGACTACAAGAAAGCTGGGGAGGGACTGTTTACAAAGGCTTGTAGTGATAGGACAAGGGGCAATGGGTATAAATTGGAGAGGAGCAGATTTAGATTAGGCATAAGGAAGAACTTCTTGATGAGAGTGGTGAGGCACTGGCACAGGTTGCCCAGAGAAGCTGTGGATTTCCCATCCCTGGAGGTGTTCAAGGCCAGGCTGGATGGAGCCTTGGGCAGCCTGGTCTAGTGGTAGGTATCCCTGCCCATGGCAAGGGGGTTGGAACTAGATGATCTTTAAGGTCCCTTTCAACCCAAACTTTTCTATTATTCTATGATTCTAAGTGTGAGCTTTGTTAAAATTCATGCAGCTTGGAAAAAACTCCACTGGAATTGTCCATTTAAGCACACTTTGAGGCTGCAAACTTTTACCAGCTAGTTACAAATATATTGATTTCTTTAAAAAGACATTATTGACCTTTAAAACCCTGAGTCAGATGCTGTCTGGCTTATTGGAGACATTTGGTTATTTGTATTCACACAAGCCTAGGTAAGAGCTGGCAGGTTTGAGCTGGACCCTAAGCACTGCATGCCAGGTGGGAGTGGGTGATGAAAGCACTGTATTTCCATGACAGATAATTGCACAGGACTGACTGCAGAAGGCTGAGATACTACTTGCAAGACAGAGGACTACATTCCTGAGTGGAGAAGTATAAACTTTGTTTTCTCACTTTTTCCATCCCCTCTCTGGGGTAATTCTCCTACCATCTGGAATCTGAAAAAGTTGCTTTATTCTTCTCTTCTGTGCTTGTCCCATATAGGCTGTTGTAACAGTTATTACTAACTTTTTTTGGTATTATAAAGGCCTACGCTCAAAGTGTTTAGTGCTCACAGAAATGTGATTATAAGTTTCTGAATAAGAACTGAATCTGTCTACCATTAATTGTTACATTTACCAGACAAGGACTGGACTATTTCTGCTGTGTCTTTTATTTGCATTTTCATCTCAGGAAATACATAATTTGTGCAGTTCAGGTAGAGAAACAATTTTCTGTCTGTCAAAACATATCAGGAAGCAGTATATAAACGGGATATTCATTACTATGAGTAAACACTAAAGATCTGAGTATAAAAACCATGCTGTTATTTAGCAATTATAGATTGGCGACAGATGTAGTGATATAGTAGTGATATACCAGCATCCACATTTCTTCCCTTCATTATTTATTTCTTCGATGGTTTCAATATTTTTAAGTACGTGTTCACAGGATATTCTTGTATTTCAGTGATTGTTTTTAGGTTTTTTCTTTCTTTTGTGCATCGTAAAATCCACTGTCCCACACCTCCTCCATCTATAAGACTTTGCTCAGTGTGGATGCCCACTTTTGTGTATCGGCAGTGGGAGGCTAAAATGCAGAATGGATTCTGCTGTCTTGACAACTTTATGGATATTGAACTATCCACCAAAAGGTTCATGTTCACTATCCCACTGTCACAGAGAAAATCCATTTGCCCTGCAGTGCTTCAGAATGATGAGTGACAAAACTGTGAAAGAGGCTGAATTGATTTTGTAATGTACTATAAACTCATGCCATAGTGACAACCATCTTTTGCTATGGTATGGGTTCTTTAACAACACCAACACCCATGTCCACACCCCACATCTCCCTAGCAGGAACTTCCTCTGCTTCCATTGCACAAGGATTGTGACCTGAAGGTGCAGGTGACTGAAGGTTTGGATCTAAAGATATATGTTTTAGTTCCCATCCACAGTATGGGCCATAGGGTAGCCCTCAGTCTGGGGGAGATGACATCTCTAACATCACATATACATTCTATTTGCCATGTTGTTTCTTTCTATTTCCATTTGTTCTCTTTTTCTTTTGTACTCATTTGTATTTTCATCCTATCTATTTGCTGGTTCTCCCCTAAGTGAATTATAAGTGTGGGAAATGCTGAGATGAAAGGACGGGATTAAATACTTTTTCTCTTCCCTTTTTCCTTCTCTCTCATTTCTTTCCTTCACTTTCCAACACACTCCATCTCTTCCTTTTTCCCTCAACTGTATTTGTTTTATTCATTAGCAGAAGCAATGCTGCAAACAGATTTTCTAGCAGTAGTCAGGAGGACAGAGAATGGCTGAGGGAATGAAGGAGTTTTTTCTGTCAGCAAATTCTACCATGACACTGCACAGGGATATTAGTCTCTCCTGGTCCTGTTCTCTGCTACTGCATAAAAGCCACCCTTTCATTTTTAAGTCATTTATGATCTGTATGCATTTGGCTCCATAGAACTTTATAGACTGCTTTTGCAAGAAAGCCCAAAACCAGAGTTAACATATATGTTTACCTTTTGAAGCACATGACATGCAGCACTGATAAATTTTTGATTAATGTTAAACCTAGACGTTTTTCCTCTTTCCCCATTAACAGTATCTAGGAACACTATGTTCAAGTAGTACCTTACTCAGAAAGGAAAAGAAAGTTAATAGTGTGATGATAATGTTACAATTCTCCTAAGACTTCTGGAATTCTCAGTAACTTTAATAGCAAGTGGTAGAGGTGCCTGTCATCTTTGTTGAATTATAGCTCATTTTCTATAATCACTTTCCCTTTCTTTTTTAAGTTTCTCTTCACTTACTGCGAGAAATGCATTTTGAGATTAGATTGCCACTTTTAGACAGGGTGAATGAGTTACAAGACGGGCTTTTTGGTGAGCTGGTTTGAGTCCTGTGCAGGGGGCAGAGAGGAACAAACCAACTCTGTTGAGATCAGCATTTGTAAGGTCTTGCACTTTCAGTCTGTATTACCATTTCGAGATCCAAAACTTTTCTCTAATAGACTTACCTGCACAAGATAATAAGCTTGAAACAGGTAAAATGGGATGAAATTACAGAGTTACTGCAATATGCTGGAAGTCCGACTCAATTATTCAGTGGTCCCATTTGGCTTTAATATTTGTGGATCTTTCTTTTATTTTTTCCATTGCATCAAACTTCATTGCACACACAAATTTCCAATGTAATTATTTTCAGCTCCTGAGGTTTCAAACCCATTAAACAGCAGAGAGGCTCAGTAATTGTTTTATTACTAATACTGGAAGTGTAATAATACTAGTATCAACAGAGGACAGTGAGCAAAACAGTGAGAAAAATGTAAAGGCAGAAATAGCATCTTTAAAGCTTTTTCATAAAAGTTAAACATGACTGACAGATTAATGTTTCAGACCACAGAAAACAGTTTTAATTAACTTTCTCTTCCCTTTCCCTGGTGAAGGAACAAGCTGTAGAATTAGTTGGACTTCTTAGAAATGCAAGGCTTTCTGTATTATTTCCTTTTCTTATACGTCAGTTACTATCTATGATGAAGTTAACAACTATAATGTAGTATGCTTTCTGCAGTTCCTGGTAACATAGAGGTTGGGGGGTTTTGTCAGTTCCCAGTTTTGTTCTGTCCTGGCCTCCAAGGGCTGTAGATGGGGTATGCACGGTTCTTCGTGCCTCCTGGCTGGATATGACATTGCTGAGCTGCACACCGTGGTGTCCCCAAAAGGGAGCCCGAACTGTGTCCTGGCATGGCAGTGTCTTATGTTTTATGACCTGAGCTGTTTTCTGCAGTGTTATGGGATAATTTCTTGTTTACTATACATTCAGAATAGTGGACATGATATAGGCAGTCATGGTAAAGTTATGAGGATGTGGTTTTAAGCAAGGAGAGTTTGTAGATGTTTTAGGAACAGAAGAAAGGATAGTCTACCTAAAGTTTCTGTATTCTATTTACTTGAGTATAATGATTTAAATTTATTATTAATATTTCTGCCTACATCCTTGCCTCAAAGATGATTGATCGTATGTGACTTGTGAACCTGAAGTTGTATATTTCTGTTCTGTGTGATTATTCCTTCTTTAAAACCTGGAACTCTTATGGTGTTATACATGCAGATTTATGTACACACAGCACACAGGTTCATATGATTGTTGAGTGTTTTATGCTTTTAAATTTCATGACAGGAATTGTAATGTTTAGGCTCTAGAAAAGACTTGAGTAGTATCATTGTAGCTGACAGAAAGAAGGCCATAACAGTGTGTCATGGATCTAATTTGCTGTTTCCACTACATACTTTGTGCCCTTATACATCTCGATGCATTAGTCTTGTCCTGGAAAATTCCAGTATCTGTGCAACATGAAAATTTGAGCCTTGCTAAATGGTTTAAAGTAATGTGTGGCTACAGGCTCCAAGCTTGCTTGTAAATCAGCCTCAGTAATTTTGTCAGTAAAACCTGCTCCTGAATAGTTTTGACTCTAGTTGCTTCACCCTGTTGATCATGGTATTGTCCTCTGTGTAACCTACAAACCACCTGGATGATACTTTCTGTGAAATCTGACCCAACATCACTGGTGCCCTGAGGCGTAAGAACATGCGCTGTTAACGTGGCAAGGTAGGGGAAGACATAAGGAGGAACAGAAAAGGGACATAGAGCTTCTTGAGTATAGCCAAAAATTCAGATTATTTGCAAGATAAATTTCAGATGTGTCATCCACTGGAACTGCTCTAGAAAATGTCCTCTTTGCTCTGAGAAGTGCTTCCCTTTGAACTGTTGCTTGTTTATCCACACAGTTGGTCTTTAATGCAGCATTCCTAAACTAGCTGTTTACTCAATAATGAAATAGCTTCAAAAACTAAAGAGAATACATGCCTAACATACGTAGTTTCCTCATAATTTTGGAAATTTGAATTATAATCGAAGGAAAACAAACAAGAAAGCTGACAGTGAGTGAAAAGACTTTTCACATGTTAATGAAATTAAGGAGAAGAAAACAAGTATTTTTCTGTTGTTCCTTTTGTTTAAAGACATCAGTTTTCATAAGTCTCAAGTATATGACAAAGCTTAAAAGTATGGGAAAAGCTAGTTTGTGGTGAACACAGTATTGATTTTATTTTGATTGAGTAATTAAGAACTAAAAGAGTGCCTTGGAAATTGTACTGTCTGTGTTTTATCCAAGAGAAAATACAGAGTACTCTTTGGAATAAACAAATAATATAGATTTTAATAGAAAAGGAGTTAGTCCTAACAAAATAATTAAATAGAAACTTAATATCCTCTTTATGGATCAGTTGGTTGTACTCTTTGCTGTTGTAGGTGGTCAAAGATTCAAATTCTATTGAACTGAAAATGCTACAAGGGTGTGGTCACGTTTGTTGATGAATACAAAGAGTGGAGGCAAAGAAAGCAATAGAAACTCTGTCAGATTGATTCATCCCTAATTTACAGGGTGTTTGATCATCTTTGATCTTAGACTAAGATAAGGTTTGATCTTAACTGTTGAGTCTATGTTACAAGATGTTCCTGGGAAGTAATATTGCAAGTTTGCACAATCTTCCCCATTCTAAAACCTCTGCCCATGTACAGTACAACTTAAAATACCATTCAAGGATGATTAAGAGAACTGTGCAAAAAGTTACCTTGTTTACCTTTTAACAAGGCACTATGCACTGAAGAGGCAATATTGATTCTGGTGTGTAAGGAATAAGGCTACAGCTGCCTGAGTTACAGTGACAATAATAGTGAACCACAAATGTGCTCAAGTGTGCTTGTTGAAGTTAGAATTAATTTTTACTTGTTATGCCTATGTGCAGGACACTGTGGTTTATTGAGTAGCTGGGATGAATCAGGCCTTTCTAGAGGCTCTTATCAAAAGCTGGTATATTCCTTATGTGTAAAATCTTGTTGATTTGTTTAGAGGTCTTCATATTTGGATGGTGATTTACTTCCAAATATCTATAGAAATAAGTGAGAACTGAAGTGAAGCAATTTGAATTTAAGCTGAGTTTTTGCGCTGAAGAACCTGGCTGAACCATCATCTTTTCTGAATGAAAGCGGTTATAAGACTTAATCTGCTTAACTACCCACGACAAATTTCTCCTGAGTTCAGTTTGTAGAGGTGAACTTGCAAGAGGGATATGAAACTCAAGAGCTGAGTGGATCTCCAGCCGCCAGCCAAAGCAGCTACCTGACTCCAGTTAGCTGTTTTGTGCTGGTTTTATCTTTTTAAACTCAATTAGAGCTCTAGATTTGTGCGTCTCTGTGTCTTAGAGATGTTCCTTGCTCATTCCAATGTAGCAGCTATTTGTCTTCTCATACCCCATGGACATATAGTGGTATTGATAGTGGATTCTCAGTTTGGAGAGTAAGATAGGTAAGAAGACAGGTAGTATTGTGGTAGCTGCTCTTTAGGAGTGTGACTAATTTCCCTGTTGCTGTCCACCCAGCTCACCATTAAGTGAATGGCCCAAGAGCCTGATTGATCATAGCTAATTAGTGTTGGAAGGAGGGCTTGTTTATTTTAGTTGAAATGCTACACCTGAAATGAAACTTCACAGAAAAGCCAATGACAACCCAGTACAAGTCTTATCACATGGGCTGTAAGCAAACTATTTTTTAACAGTGATATTAAATGCCATACTTTTCCTTAACAATCCATGTTGCAACAAAGAAGCCTTAAATTAAAGCATGTGTTTCTGCTTTTCAAACAGCTCCTTGCACGTGCTGACTTTGCAGCTGCTTCCTGCAGTCTTTGACTTCTGTAATTAGGACAACAGGCGAGCCCAGCTAATGATATTAAACTGACTGGTCCACACGTCTAGAATATTATTTATCTCAAGGGTTTAATTTGCTGAGTATGGGGCAGCACAATACAAGATTTGCATGCGTGATGGATGCAACTAGTTTTTTTAGCTCTTGTTGCCAAGTTACAATAAGCTGTTATCACAGTGGATTGTTTGCATTTAAATTGACAAAGATTCCACCTGAACAGAGCCGTACTGCAGAACACTGATGTTATACTGATGTCTCTGAAGAGAGGAAAAAAATCAAACAAAACCCCACCAACTTCTGAACAGGATAATTTTGTATTCTGGACATTAGCCAGACAGGCTCAAAAATAGCTCTTCAGACTCCAGAGACTGACATGTACTACAGTAGCAAGTGACTATGAGCTTGCATACAATAAATAGCTACTATTTAAAAAGAAGTAGCAGGAATATTATTGAGTGCTTATAGACAGAATTGCAATGATCTGTTGTCTGAATCGCATCTCATAGTCAATTTCTCTGGAAATAATCTGATACCCTTGCAATTAGGTATCATATACAAATGCTAAGAAAACAGGTAAATTAAAAAAGAGTTGTACTGAAGTCTCTGCAGTTGTCTAAATGATTAGAAATTATCTTAAAGCGTAATGCTGTTTATCAAGGGGAAAAATGTACAATGTTCCAATGGAAAATAAGGTAGAATCCATGCTGAAACATCAAACCACTGTCCTACGTCTTCCTGAAGATCCATCTGAAAGTCCTTTAAGTTCTCCAAAATCAGAATCTGTTTTCCCCTAATCTATTTTAAAAAATTGCATGGAGGGGCCGTAACTCAACTAAGGCGAGTGTCTTACTGCCATCTCGGGTTGGACTCGATGCTCTTAAAGGTATTTTCCAACCTAAATGATTCTGTGAGCTTTGACTTAATAAAAAAAATACTCATACAGGTTCAGCAGACTGGGAGTCTTAGAAACCATCTGGAAGAAGAATGATGTTAACTGCTGAAACCTGTTTGAACATGTCTGTAGATGTGATCAATGTGGGACTGCTCATTATTTTTCAATAGAGATTCTTTTTCATAGCAGTAATGGGGGGTGTGGGTGTGGTAGTTCTTGTGGTCTAAAAGTTAACTCGTAATATACTGATTGCCAGTACACAGGAAATCTAAACAAATAGAATGTGTAAGATATTGCAGAAAAATACTGTATACCACACAGGAAACACAGCTGTGTCCTGCTACAGTTACAATACTTTGCACAATACAGGGAATGTATGAACCTAATCCAATGTCTTTACTGCAGTTAAAGATCCAAAGACAAGATTGTCCAGTTCTGCAAGGTGCACTAGGTAGTCTGATATTCTGTTCATATATGGGTTCATTTTAAAGGTGTCACCCTCTAAAGTAAGCCATTTGGTAAAAAACATTGGACTGACAGAAACAAAGCTGTAGACGTTCAGTGAAATAATTTGATTAAAACCACAACCAGACACTGTCAATCAGTCCCAGCAGAAACCTGCTCAGCTAACTCTCCTTGAAATACTGTACCTCCTCAGAAAATGGAAGAAGAGGATTTTGCCAGGATTTCAGGATTGGGAGAAGCAGCTTCTCCCTCGACTTTAAATTGCTGTGCCAGAAACATCTACTGTCCTTGTAAAAACCCTCCTGCAACGTTGAATTTTTGATTCAAAAAATTCAATGCAGAAAAATGCAGAAAAAGCACAGAGGGGAATGGAGACAGAATAGGTAGTGCAGTGCTGCCTGTTTTTCAGGAGACTTGTTCTGGCAGTTTCATTGAGCATGGCTTTTGAAAAGCCTGCAAATAGATCTTATCTATACAGTCCTACAGAATCCCTCAGAGGGAGGGGAAATGACAGGGAAGCGTTTCTGTGGACTGTGGAATTTCACCTCATTAAAGTGAGGAAACAACTGCCGTGGGAAGAATCCATATGGAGTCCATGACAGACGCCTGATACGCTATATTCCCAGCGGCAAAGCACAAAAGCTGATCATTTAGCAATATTGAGAAGCTTATTGTATTCACAGGAGCAGGTGGTAGTGCTGCTGTAAAAGTTGAGTTAAAGGGAGAGAATGCAGTTGCCACACTATATCTTGACCCGCTGTCTCTTCCCTGGGTACAAGCGGGTGGCACACACAGGGTTAAGACCAGAAAAGCATACTGGTGGCATGTAATGCCAGGTGTCCAGACACCCACCAAATTAATTCCAGTGTCAGCTTTTGAACACAGATTGGCACCTTCAAAGCATTGGTTGGCTTTAGTGTAAAAGAAAGACTTAAATCTCTTACCTTGGTCTAGTCCAGTGTTGCTTTTGGGTTGTTCTCTGTCCACTACCAGAAAAAGAGAAATTAATGCCAGATTCCAGTGAGTCATCCTAAATGACAGAGTAGGCTCAGTCTTCGCACCGGCTGCTGGCTGCCTCCGCTGTGCGACAGCTGCCGGCTGGCTGGGGAACAAGCGTGTCCCATTCTGCAGCCTGCGGCGGGGGGAATGGGGAAGGCAGCGCCCAGGAGAGGAGGTGGGAGAGCAAGCTGGAGGAGAGAGGGACCAAAAGAAAGAGGAGAGAGCAGAGGCAGGAATATACCATGCGGCTGTGTGCTCCCCTTCTCTGCGTGGTGCTCAGTCACAACACGCTGCCAGAAAGTTACTTTTTAATATGTGATGCTCCCTCTGATTTCAGAGCCTCCCCACTCCTGCCTTCTTTTCAATCTATGCCCAGAGGAACTTCTCAGCTTTTCGGCAATTACATTATCATCTCTCTCTTTTTGAGGTTGGCGAGGATGCTGTGCACAGAATATGTTCAGTAAAGGAAGTCTCTTGTGGCTGTGTGAAAAGCAGCACTTGTTTTCTTGAGCAGTTTTATAGGCTGTTTATCTGAGAGTGGGAAACCAAGGGCAAGTCAGAAATTCTGCCATCAGCAGGGAAAAGAAATAGAAAAGGTGTTGGGGAGCACATAATAGTGTGCAAGATTGTTGGGGAGGAAGTAATTTCTTGGTTACTCCCATTAGAAGAGAAGATTGAGGTAATTTTTGAAGCTCTGCATCCTCAGATGTGCCTCTGCAGATCAGAAGCTGGTGCCAGAGGCAGGGCCCTTCCTGGAGATTCTTGAAATAGTTCTGAAGGGGAAAAGGCAAAAAGCAAGCTGTTTGACTGAGTAAAAAAGCACTAAATTGCACTAAATGTCTCTGGTGTTTTCTAATCACCCTCAGTCTCCAAAGTGCAGTTTAATGATTTCATTGCACTCACACCCCTTGTATGCTTGTGTTTATACACAGATTTTTTTAGGAAACTAGAACAGGTCAGCTTCACAAAAACTGGTGATTGTTGTAAGTACTTTAATGTCACTGGGAAGGATTGAAGTGTTTATGTGTTCACTGTTTGCAAAGGGTAAGTCAGGAAGGCTTTTGTGGGCTTTTGAAGGCTCTTGATTGAAATATCTGTAGCAGCAGCATAAGAAAATTTAAAGTGCTACTACAGCTGTGTCAAGATATGTCCAGATGCTCTGAATATTTGTCAAATTAATTTGCATCTAAAAAGGGTAATGTTTCAAGTTTTGTATTCCAGTGCTGTGAATGGGAGTAGATAGTCTTTAATCCTGTTTCATTGGCACAAAATTCCCAAAGAAAACTAGAGAAAGTAATAAGAAATAACATCATAAAGATGGAAGAGCTCAAGTAAGTATTTATTCCTTATTAGAAAACTTGATGTGTGATAATATCACATCTGCTGCAAAAGATTGTGCCAGTTAAATATCCATTAGGTGTTCTGCATGTGTTTCCCTCTACAGAGCACAAAATCATGTTTTCTTCTATTCTGGTGTTATTGGCTAGGGATGTGAGAATGAGATATAAGCTCACAAGCTCTTCAGACCTTTTTTTATTGATGTTTGACTTAAATATATTTATAATTCTGGTTTTGCTAAAAGTACTAGGGATTTGCCAGACTCATAATTCAAAATTAAGCAGAACAGCATTTCCTTAGGCTGAGTGGAGGCAAAATCATACTTTGGTTTTTTTTCTCTGTAAATTTGAACCACCACAGGAAATTTTCTACCCTTAAATTTCCACATCTAATGCAGCACAGTGTCATAAACCACATTTACTCCTTCTTTTCTCCTTCAACCTGTGAGCAAATAGCATGAACAGTATCCACAAAAGTGATTAATTTTAACTCCCTGTGGACACAGTTAATTAGGAGAAATAGGTCTTTGGTATGATTGGGTAGTGATCACAGGATCATGGTTTGGGCTGGAAGGATCTTAAAGTTCATAAAGTTCCAACCCCCTGCCATAACCAGGGACACCTCCCACTGGATCAGGTTGCTCAATGTCTCATCCAACCTGGACTTGAACTGCTTGAGGGATGGGGCAGCCACAACTTCTCTGGGCAGCCTGGGCCAGGGCCTCAAGACCCTCACTTTAAAACATTTCTTCCTGAGATCTAATCTAAATCTTCTCTGTCAGCTTAACACTGTACCACCTCATCCTATCCCTGCAGTCCCTGATAAAAAGCCCCTTCTCAGCTTTCCTATAGTCCCCCTGTAAGCTCTAGGTACTTAAATGCTGCTTTAAGGTCTCCCTGGTGTCTTCCTCCAGCTGAACAACTCCAACTCTCTCAGCCTGTCTAGGCTGAACAACCCCAACTCTCTCAGCCTGTCCTTAGACGGGAGGTGCTCCATCCCTTTGATCATCTCTGTGGCCTCCTCTGGACTCACTGTAACAGATCTGTGTCCTTCCTGTGCTGGGGACCCTAGTGCTGAATGCAGGACTCCAGGTGGGGTCTCCCAAGAGCAGAGTACAGGGGCAGAATCACCTCTTTTGACCTGCTTGTCACACTTACTTGGATGCAACCCAGGGTGCATTTGGCTTTCTGGGCTGCAAGCACACATTGCTGGTTCATGTTGAGCCAACACCCCTAAGACCTTCTCTTCAGGGCTACTGCAAACCATTCTCCACCCAGCCTGTAGCTGTGCTTGGGATTGGTCTGACCAAGGTGCAGGACTTTGCATTTGGCCTTGCTGAACTTCATGAAGTTAGCACAGGCCCACAGAGAAGCGTGTGCATCATCAGGGATAATCATCAATGTTTAAGACACCAATCTAGGGCTCCTCCACATCTCTTAGAAGTTGACCACATGAATTGTACACAAATTCAGGGTTAGCTGCATAATAGACCACGACTGTAAAATGGTTGGGAGAAGAAAAGGACTTTGTGACATGGAGTACCTCTGCTGTAACAAGGACTCTGCTTCAGACACCCTATAGATCCTGTACTGTTGGAGTGACTCACTGTGGAGAGGTAATGTAGGTTCAGGTCTCGGTGGCAGAGGGTGTCACAAGATAATTAAACACATTTGCCTGAAGTGACAGACAGCAGTGGATGAAGCTGGGTGTTAGTGGTAGGATGGGAGTGCAATGAGATGCCTAGGGGTGTCCAGAGCCAGATTTGAATCTGTGCTGGAAATCTGGGGTGCTGATACCTAACTGCAAACAAGTAGAGGAACAACAGTGTAATAGAAGGGTGCTTGTCCTTGGGCATGAAACTAAAGTTGGATTAATTATCTGCTGATGTAGACTAATATTTTGCAAGAGTGTTCTCCAAGACTTTAATAATTCATTTAGCACGATTGGTCTGATTTCTCCATGCTGGTTATTCCCCTTCTGCCTACTTGGTATTGCGTAGAGATGCGCAGTAACCATGTAAACTCTGCAGTTGTGAACTTGAGCTGTATGCTTTGAAGAGGTCTTTAATTAGCTGAACTCATTGGTTTTTGTTGCCAGTATCACCTGGCAAAGCAATAGTGCATACATATATGTTTCCGCCCACATAACTAATGTCTCTGTATCAGAAGTTGTCTGCTTGTCCAGGCATTCATAGATGGAGAAGAAATAAAGTAGGTGGATATAATCAAATGTCATCTTTTTTAGAGTAATTAAACTGACTGTAATTGACATTCACAAATATCCAGAGAATGACAGACTCGATAGATTACTCTGTAGTACAGTTTACTCTGCCTTTCACATTGATGAAATGTCACTATATTGTCAGATTGTGTTCCTAGCAACAAGACACGAATATTAGTAGCAAAATGAACACAAAAAATGTTTTAAAAGTAGGAAGTGCTTGCTTAAAATCTTCTTTATTTACCTTCATGCTTTAAATTCCTGAGGGGATACTGTGTTAGTTATTTGCAATTACCATTCTCCATTGAAATTGATAGGATAGAATTTGACCCAATGTGAGAGGTTAAGGAACAACAATTTATTCCCAATTTGTCTGCAAGAATTGCTGGGGTTTTGTTTTAGTTTTTTGTTTGGGTTTTTTTTTGGCAATTAATGTTTGTATCAGTGTAGCAGTATGGTCTAAATTCTAATCCCAATTACATTTCTACAGCTTGATATTACAAGAGCTGCGTGACTCAGATTCTTTCTCAGGCATTTATTTTTTTTACTCAGTGGTACCCCTAATTTTTTTTTTTTTTGTAAAAGCACTGGCTGGTTACAGGAATGTTATTTTATATAGAGATTGGTTGACATCCTTCTTGGGAGTTGATAGTGAGGATTTGGCTATACCAGTTGCCAAAATAACTCGATGTCTTTCCTCCAGAGATAATAAGCAGGTCAAGACTTAAATTAAATTGGAAGTCAGAAGTTGGCAGTGTTGCATACAAAATCTTGTAGTGCCGAGCATATTTGTCTGTAGCTGCTTGGGGAAGCTGTGACATCTGTATCATTGCAGCAGTCAACACTAGTTTAGGTAAACACAAGAAGGTATCCAGAAAAGATAATTTATTCTACTCTGAATGTGGCTGCTATGATTTTCTTCTTTCTCATGTATAGAACAGTCACCGAATATATAAATAGAGTAAGGTCAGAGCAAATCCTTTTCCTTAACTGATCATTGAATGCAACAAACTTACTTGATTGTAGAATCACATTTTGAACTGTTTGGTTTTATCTTTAGAGTAGCTGGGCACCTTCCGCGAAATTAGTGAAATCTCTGGAAACCAGTGGTTTTCCCAAGTTCTTCTGAAGCAGTATCAGAAACATATTTATTTTATACTCCTCCTCATTCAAGTCATTATTGCATCTCAATTTTATCCCTCCATGCCTCTTTGTCTTTAGTACAACCAGAGAACTAATCTTCTCTTTTCTTTCACCTTTTCCTTCCACAGATGTATGCTTTTGTGTTTAGTCACAGTTGAGATTCTAGCTGAAATTACACTTAGGTCAAAATCTTGCACTTCAATCTAGGTGCTGAAAAAAAAGTTATTTTAATCTCCAGTAACAAATTCCAAATATCAGTCCTGCTATATTTTCTCTTACAAGCATTATTTTTTGGTTGAAGTAAAATAAAGGAGTTTGGGGTTAGTAACAAAATTTCTGGAAAGTAATATGGATGAGAGAAACTCAAATCTTGACTGTTAAGGGCAAACCTACCCCAGTGATGATCTGCTAGATGCAGAAAACATTGATTTATAAAATACACTTCCAGAATGCCAAATCATTACAAAAGTTGTTGGGGTTTTTTTGTCAATACTCAGTTTGCAGCCTAAAGAATTGCATTTGATGTTAGAAATGTGTCTGTCTTTGACTACTGAACATACTGTAACACTAGTATTTTTTTTGAATAGCAGTTATTATGTCCTTAAAGTTATTCTTATGAAAAGCTATGATATTTAAACCAATTAAATAAATGTTACGAATGAGTGCTTCAGCAAAAAAGATGACTGCACGTAGCTGGCGTTGGCTGTAGGTAGAACTCTGTGCTTGTGCTTGCACTTTAAACATGAGTAACAGCATTGAGGGAGAACACAATGACTGTATTAAAAAGAGAAAGAACCTTTTTTTTTCAGTAGATAAATAAGCTATGACATTAACTGGTGAGAATATTTCATGAATGCTGGAGCTGACTGAAAAGCTGAAATTTTTATTATGAAACAAGGAAGATAAAAAAAGTAAAGTCTCCATTTTGTCAAAAGATGGAAATTTTTAAAAATTACAATTCAGGAAAAAAGGCTATTTCTTTCCTACAGCACAATGCAGCTAAATCTATGTCAGTTTTGGTTTTGCCTGTGCTGTCTCTGAATACTCAAATAGAATGGATTTTGCAGTTGCCCCTGGCAACCTATTTCAATACTTCATTGTTTTTATTGTTAGAAAGTTTGGGGATTTTTTTCCCCCTGATGTTTAATGCACTGCTTAATCAAAATACATTGACTGTCACCTTTTTGTTGTAATCCTGAAGAAGGGGAGCTGACTAATCCTTTTCTTTTTTGCAGCTACAGCTTTCCAAGCAATTGTTATGTCTGACCACATCTCATCTTCATGGGGTGGACAAACCACCTCTGAAAACATTTGACTATTGCTATATTGTCCCATGAGAGGATACTCTAGGAAACGGATGGTCTTGCTGTGGAGTATTCAAGTGAACTTAATTCTGTAGCGCTGTATCAGAGAATCAATATCCCTGAGCATCAAGGAGAACTCGGATTTCTAAAGCAATAGCCTGGATATATAACACACACTACATGATTTTACATGGATACTGAACCTTTGAAAACAGATTTTGCAACATATTTATAATACTGTAGTTTAGTTCAGTTGCAGTTTCCATTGTGAAATGATATTTTTGTGTCTGAAAAATTCCTGACAAAATCCCCATTGGTTCAGTTTTTGTTTAAGGACTTGAACCCTGGTTGGCTTTTTTTAAAATTTCTCCAATAATTTGTGACAAAATGTATTTTCTTACTGTTGTTTTTAGAATACTTTTGCAGTCTTATTCATATATAATTATAGAACAAAACCTCTCAGTATTCTCCCTTAACTGAGAAAGATGCAAAACACAAAGGCTGAAAATTCTTTAACAAAATTTTTTTTACACTGGAAAACTAACTATTATTCAAATGCTGGGCTAGCAGGGCTTCCTGCCTCTTCTTTCTGCCTCCTTTCCCACTGGAAGTGTTTCTGTTTTGGTAAAATTTCTGGAATATTTCATCCTGATAAATGAAAATTCACTTCAGATGAATGATGAATTTAGATCCAGCCAGTATTTGTAGTTAAGATTCTTCTTGGAAACCAACTTCAAATTTATGCCTTAAATTGAATGGCAAAGGGACTGTCCCTGATGCAGAGGAGTTGGGAAATGTTCCATATAAAGTGTTATTGCACATTACTAAACTTTCATTTAGAACATCATAGAATCCAAATAAATTTGAAGTTTGAAAAAAATCAAAACTCCCAAGGATTTTGTAGCTTTCAAGGGAACAAAGAATTAAATAAGGGGTGTTTATGTGGGTTCAGAGATAAGCTGTATACCTTCCTTCAATAGCACACTTCAGCTTTATTGCTATTAAAGGCTGGCACGAATGAGTGCCCACTATTTATTCAAAAGCATTAAAGGTGCCCCAGTGCAAGAGAAATGGATACTCGGTCTGATATTGGGGCAGTGCTAACTGTTCCAGAAACTTGGAGTAGCTTAAGTTGTATTCCCCAAATTGCAAAGTTTACATCTCATTTCTATTTTATGTGATGTTGATACAGTCCTGCAACGACCTTTCTCTAAGATCTTATTGCTCTCCTTAAAACATTATGGAAGCACCTCTTTCAACCCAGACTAGTGTTTTTCACTTTGAATCTTTTTCAGTTGATGCAGCGCAGGAAAAGATTCAGAGGAAATTAAAATTGCTAATTTTTGTTTTGTTAATGAAGTTAGTCTGTTTCAATGAGAGCAATATAGTCACATTTTAGAATTGTTTCGAACCTAGAAATTCCAAATAATTGGTATCTGCCGTTAGCAAAGTATTTACATACCTGTGCCCCAGGAAAATTAGTTAATAGCCTGTCCTTTACTTGTATCTCACAGAATCACAGAATCTTATAGTGGGGGAATTTGGAAAAAAGTGTTTTCCCACCTGTGACCGGTTGAAATTGGCCCAATGCCAATTTCCCAAAGGGCTCGGGACAGAGGCCCCAAGACCACTCCCAACCACGGGGAGAGGGAAAGAAGGAGAGGNATTTTTTCTCTTAAATATGCTGTACTAATCAATGATCCTATTATAAATATGGATAACAGCCAAAATGAATGATACATTTTCCAATTAGCTGGCTAAACCAAATACAGTGCAGCTATTTTGACTGTAAATCAGGGAATCTTGATTTTGTTTCACGCTAGACTGTTACATGTACTAGTCAGAAATGGTTCGTATATCGAGGATATAATCATATATAATGACAGAAATGGAGAGAGGTGTAAAGAGACTGACAGTTTGGTTAATGACAGTTCTCAGTGTGCTGTTTGTCAGCCTTGCCCAATTATGACATTTGGATGTCATTTTTAATTGTCACGAATTTCAGCTAGTAGAAATGGTAATATTAGTCTTTCTGAATTCATGAAGACCAGACCTCTACATCTATTAGACAAACCATGGCTGTTTCTTTCAGTTACCTTTCACACTGAGTGGTGGGTGAGATTTCAATGCCACTGTATTCCTGTCATGCTTATTCAGGTGCTAGGTAGGAATATTTTCTCCTGACTGCTGGGTAGGTTTACATCTTTTTTTTCATTGCAGAAACTGCAATCTATATTTTAATAAATGTAGTAAGAATTTTAAGTTTAAAAACAAATAATCTGGGTGATTTTACTAAAAGGAGAGATTTGGAGAGTTTTCTCTGATTGTGTTTAACTTTGATGTCAGCTTTACATGAAATCTGAACCTCTCTGTGTAGGTTGTTCTCAATGTAATTGCAAAATACATATTTTTTATTAGTATTGATATGTTTGCTGCAGATAAAACACAACAAAAGGAATTCACTTTTCTCAGGTATGCTATTTGCCAGTTCTAGTTCTGTCCTGTCCTTGTCCCTCATACTTTGAGGCAAATCATGTAAATAAGGATCAGAAAAATAACCTAGGCATTGTGTGGAGGGCCAAAAGTAAAGGCTGATAATTTATATAGGCCTAGGTAACTTAGAAGTTTAATCCAAACAACTGAGTGATCTGCTGCAACAGCATTGTATTTTCTGTCCAGAATAATTTACTTCAGCCACAGTTTAAGTAGTGGGAAAAGAAACATCATGTTCCTACATCCAAGGCTTGCAGTGGACGTGTGTGGTTCCCATTTCTTCTTACTATTCTGATCAGGAGGAAATAATACCTAAAACTGAATAATTTTGTTCCTTCCATCCAGCACTGGGGGCTGCTTGGGGAGTCCTTCCAGCTGGCTGACCTGGAGCTCTTTCCAGGTGCCCAACTTTACTCTGGATTGCTGTCCTTGCCTTGCAAGAAGGTAATTCTTGCAGAATTTACCAACTCTTCCCTACAATCTATTCCACAACCTGAATTTGTCCTGTGACTGCAGCTGTGTCCCAAATACAAGGTACATGAATAGCTTGTTCTTAATGGTGGTAATAAATACTAGATTGGCAATATTTTTAATTTTACACCTAATTCAGAAACTTTAGTTACTAATTTGAATTCAGAAATTTAGTTACGAATTTGACTGGTCTACAGCTGAAAAGGTATTGCTGTATTGCTTTTCAGGGGGATAAGATCAATTCTCAGCAGGTGTTTTAGTCTCAGGGAATGAACAGTAGATGTTCAGAAGAATTAGAGCTGCACCCAGAAACTCTTAGAACCAAACCAGTTTTCATGAGCCATAGACAAAGCATATGACTGCTAAAAAGACTTTATTAGCACCACTTTTCATACTGCTACCAAAAATATCTATACACAGTGCTCCTGAAAACGTCTGAATTTGTAAGATTGGCTTGTAGTTGTCTTAATGAAGTTTGCCTGTGTTGTTCTCCAGGGACAGGTAGAAGGGGCTATTGCACCACTGACCCCCTGGCAGATGTAGAGGCTGCCAGCCCTGTGCCGCAGTGCTCAATGCAGCTCCAGAAATGATGTGCAATAGCTGTGACTGCTTTACATTATTAAGTAAATTTACTTAATAAAAGAAGTTAATTGAACATCATGCATGGGTAATCCCTTTCAATTTAAGCTTTTTGAAAATGTATTGCTATTCTTTTTCATTGCTTTCCTTTAAATAATTCTTTTGTTTCATGGAATTCCAGAATTAGTTCACTTGCATTAAAAATAATTTCGGTTTCTGATCAGAAAGTTTGTATCGGGGAGGCTCTGAGATTAGAATGTATAAATCAAGACAGGTTCTCCTTAGTTAAGGATTCACTTCTTTGTCTTGGGGCAATGAGCAAACAGTAGCCCTTTCAAAGTATATTTCAGAGTTGGTTTTTTTCCTCTCAAACCCCCCCAAACAAACTGGGTTTGTGTTGTTAGGGTTTGGGTTTTTTTTTTAAATTTCCCAACTATCTGATATTTCTCCATGTTATAACTTAAGTTTTATTATTTTTATTTAAGTGACATTTTGTTTTGTAAGTGAAACACAGTATTAATGCTACGATATCAGTATTCCAGGCATAGAAGATACGATCTTTCAGGGGAATAGGAGGGAATATGGGCACAGTTTCCAGTGCAATAAAAATTTTTCTCTATTTTTTTAAAACAGGGTCTGTACAATTTTAAAATAAAGTGAAAATTTAAAATTAACTGTTAAAAGTTTGCCAGTCTTAGTTTTCATTTACCCCACCTTGGTATGCTAATTTGTTGAGCCAACTCTTCCATGTTTAAAAACACTGAAAAAACCTAATAGACCTCAAAACAGTGTTCTCTTCCTTGATTTTACAGTTAACTTTGCAATTACCTCAGATTTATCTTCTTGTTCACCTGGTTTTCTGCTACTTTTCAGTTAAAAGAAATTTCATTTCTTCGGCAAATGATGCTTGATTAAAAGGAGTCATTTGTTTCCTATGTGAGTATTTCTCTATTAACTGATAGGCAAATTTAGCTGGGAGTTTTCTGTTTATGCTTCAGTATTTTTTTTCTCTGTTTGAACAAGAGGTTTGAGAATCCCCATAGCAGTGTTCCTCTCTTATTGTTTGCTTCTTGTCCAATACCTGCCTGTTCAATTCATTTTTAATTATGTAAGCGAATGAAGACAGCTTAAGTTTGCTCATTTATGAGTTTGATTTTGCTCCAAAAATCCATCTTATGCATGGAAGAGCCTTTATGTTTTTACTGAAAGATCATAAGGGTCAGCTACCCTTTTTTTTGTTTTGCAGCCACATATATCATAGAATCATACAACAGTTTGGGTTGGAAGGGACCTTAAGGATCATTCCTGCCATGGGCAAACTTCTAGCTACACAAACAAATTTGCCCAAAAGAGTTTCCCAGATGTGACATGCATCCTGGGGGTAACTTCAATAATTCATCCCTTTATTTGGGTATTAGTTTTTCTAAAGGTTTTGATGCAGCTGCAAGCACTTTGTGAATTATGAAAAATATAGAGGCCGGTAATTAAAATCTAAATCCTTTCTTCCAACTGAAAGGGCAATTTATATTTAAAGAAAATTATATTGGGTGTGTAGGAAATCAAGCCTTCTACAGGCTGGAATATTAGTTCTTCCAGTTGTGCTGTTCAATAACTGACCCCTATTAGCTATTGGTATTAGATCAGCTTAAACACGAAAGGTGAAATCCTACTTTTATTGAAGTTCTTGGCAAAGCTTACAGTGACCTCAGCAGAACCAGGATTTTAGGTGTAGTAAGAGTCTCTTAAAATTATGTTCTGCTTTGGAGAATGAAAAACTTCATTTCTATTTCCACAAGGAAAGAAATCCTGGAAGTTGAATAATTGATTTTATTGCCAACTTCTGCTTGTCTCTTTTTGTCCCTATGAATTTTTCATCTAGATCTAATTTTTGTCTTTATATGTAGTGTTAGTACTAGCTTTGTAGGTCTTAACAAAATAAAATCTGAAACCCAGCTAGCTGATCTTGTAAATAAGCTTCCACTGCTCTGTAATATATGCTGGTAATTACAAAAAAAAAAAAAGATTTCTGGTTTTGAATTTGAAAACACTTTTCCATTGATCCTATGGAAGAAGAAAGGAATACAGAGGATTAACATCGGCACTGCAACTCTCACTATAAATTCCAACAGAGTTGCTTTACTGTTCAAGGCTTATGTTTGGTTGTGTATAATTTCATAGATTAATCCCACAGAGAATCAATTTCCTTTTGTCTAATAAACATGATTTATGCAGAATTTATTTTGCTTGGCCAATTTCAAGATTAAAGCATGTTTTTATCTGTTTTTTCTAAGGTGTTTCTTAAGGTCATTTCACATAGTGCAACAGGAGAGGTGAACGTTCAGTGTTTTCATGAGAAAGATGAAAGGCAAGATAATAAAATCTTGCCTAAATGACTTGGCCTGCACCAAATTAATCCAATCTCATGGTGGAAATGAGACTGGAAAAAGATATGTGTGAGAAAGTCAAGGCACAAGCACAAAGCCTAACCTTTTCATAAGCCCTGTGTAACACTTGACCTTTCTTCTTCCACTTGGCACATTATTCTGGAATGTACACCACACTCCCATTGAATGTTAAGGTGGAAGCAGTTCAGACTCTTATCTTTCTCTTTTTTTTCTTCTCTTTTTTAATACCTGAGTCATTCTGCATTGTTCCTTGCCCTTCAGCTGCTCGAAGACCAAATGCAGATGAAAAAACCCAAACAAATGGATTCTTAACAAGTTAATTGAGCAATGACTAGATGTTAGGCAATTCAAGTGGTCACCTAATATGTGCCTCCTATCAGGTGAAACTGTTCTTATCAGTCACTTGGTTTTATTCCTCCTTCTGACTAGATTGTTCCCACCAGCAAAAGAGATACTATGACAGTGCAAGTTTTGAAAAATATTTCCCTATTATTACTTAAAGATGTAATGCAAAGACTGTAAAACATTGATCCAGAGCATAGATTCACACAAATTTTCAATAGTTTTTTTTGCAACAGATCCTACTCTCCCACTTTATACAAAGGTGTGAAAAGGTGTGACACATTCTCTGTTCCCGTTACAAATGTTTGAAATGTATTAAACTTTGTGAGACATTTGCTGTATCCACACTGATCCGTTTTCCAGTTAGTCTCTCCTGGAAGAGAGCAAAGAGTCCAAAGAGCAAAAATTTCTTACTGTTATGGACTGACTTTTCTAGAGCTAGTAGAAAGCAGTCCTGTTTCTGATACCTCATGTAGCTTTTCTTGCTTTTTATATAAAATTTCAACATGTTGTTAAAATAATGTCAATTCTAAGTCACATTTTTAATAAGATAGAGGAATCCTCTTCAGTGAGAGAGATGCTTAATTGGAAGCTTTATAAATGCATTCTGCCTTTTCAGTTTATCACAGGCTTGAGTTACTTGATTTTGAACTCATTGCTTAATCTATTTTTTAAAAGCTTGCTTGGACTACTGTAGCATTTGAGGTACCTAAGTACTTATTTTCATTGTGCATTTTTTCAGTCTCTCTGGGAGGGAAACAAATTGTTTAAAGACACCCAGGGCATCTTTTCAGATGTATCACTGATGATAAAAACTGGAATGAAAAGGGTAATTGTAGACAATTTTCAGCAATTTATGAAGGGCTGAAGATTTTTACATCTCTACTATCTTTCTATAGTTGATTTTTCCTCAGATTCTTTTCTGGATGAATGCTATATAAATTTTCCACTTGCTCACACACACTAATTAAGTCTTAGGCATTGAGGATGAGGATATGAGCACTTGTTTTGTCATACACAAAATATCTGCACTTACATATTTTGTGATGATCCAGCATGCGTAACATTTTCTTTCTCAGATGACCATGTGTTTTCTTGCTCTATTTACCACTTTAAAAATGATTATACAATATATAGTAGCTATTTTGCCCATGCAGAGATGAGTTAAGGTAATTATTATAATGGAATTTTCAAATTCCTCAGCTGATGAGTACTTGGTTTCTCAATTAACAGTTTTTTGCTTAGGGAGAGGTCCAATTACCTAGGAGAGCATCAGAATCTTTAAGGTCCCTTTTGACCCAAAACATTCTATGATTTCTATTTATCTATAGATTCATCCTGTTTCCCTACCTACTAACACAAGACACTTGAAAAAAAAAGATTAGATCACTATCAGCTGGTTAATTGGAAATAATACAGGTAGATAGAGAATAAACACATTTAGAAGTCTCATACAAGTGTTTAATCAATGTATTTTAAATTAATTTTAAGTCAAATACTTGTAAAATTATCAAAAATTGCATCAATTTAGTACTATAATAAATTGTAAAAGCAGAGATATGTGTAACATTCTTATTAGTAAGCACCAAATCTGGAATGTGACTTAAGCTGACTGTAACTTTCTTTATTTGAAAAACTAGAAAAATCATTGCACCATAAGTACAACTGAAGACCTTCCTAAAATGTGGCAGTAGATTTAAAAAGAGAAGTAGTTCTCTAGCAACACTAACATCTTTATTTCTTGCTTTCATAGCACAAAACCAGCAGCATCTGCAGCTGATGGGAACAGACTCTTGAGTTTTTCCTTATGGCTCCACATACGAAGCAAAATGTGATTTTAGTGGTGTGCAGGAAACTAAATATGGACTTTGTTTTAAAAAGATTGTATTGTCCCTTTAATATCAGTATTGCACATATATGATAATTTTTAAGAGGTAATTAGAAAAACTGTATTCCTCATAAATAATTCTTGTCTGTAAATAGAGTAATTCAAATCCATGAATTACAGTAGGCATCACTTGGCTTCGTTTGTGTATCATTAAAAAAACATAAGGTATTGTCAGCACTATTTTTTTCCCCAGGTATTATTTATCAAGTGTTGACTGCACTTATATGATGATATTTTCTGCTGAATTAATACTCTTGGGATATCTTATCCTCAGTATACTGAGGTGGCTAGTGACCAAATTTATTTAAAGGAAACAGTAGGCTGAAAACATAAAGGAGATGACTGAACTTGGGAAATGGATGATTTAAATATAGTGTAAACAAAAGAAAAATTCTGATGTAGGGAAAGGGTTCAGAGGATGATAAATAAAGGAGAAAGATTGTGATGTGAAGGAGAACAATACAGATGCAGTCAAAACCTAAGAAGAAGCAGCAAGAGGTAGAGAAGGTCTGGAAACAGTAATGTAGTTCTGAATTGGATTTAGATGTGAATTCAGGTGTGGAAGATGTAGTTAATGTGATCCTGTGTGACTAAGTAAGTTAATAGCTCACAGGTGATGCACTTGCAGAGAGAGGACATCAGTAAAATACTATTAGTAAAGCTACTTAAAAATAGGCTGAATACAGTAGTTCTGTTTGTTAATCACAGAAATACCAGGTTGGA
>WAAB01020798.1:44120-80987 GCA_013389865.1 Piaya cayana | reverse complement strand
GCAGATATCAGGACGATTGAAGTGCAAGAAAATACAGCATTTTCAAAACACATAAGACTGCTGTAAATTTTTAAGCTGCAAGTCTTCTTTGAAGTCATACAAGCAAAACAAAACAAAAATAGGAACAGTTTTTAGTAATCTAAAATACTTCCCCTTTTGTTTGAAGGTAACAAGGTAAACCACAGATGGTCATAAACCCTATTTCAGAATCTGCAATCGAAACTGTGAGCTGTAACAGCTAGGGTCACAGAAGACAGGCAGACATCTTAACCCAGGGAATCTATGGCGTCAAAAGAAGAATAATCAAAAGGATTAACTGACCGTCTTACCTCTGAAACTAAGTCTGAAAAGGGATATTTTTACATGGAAGGACTCCAGTCAAGGATATAATAAACATTACCCTGAAGTATTGAAAGTACTTTTGAAAATTAAAAAAAATTATGTTACAACATTAGCAGTGGCAATGAGGAAACAGAAACTTTCTTTAGCTTGATAATCAGATATCTAATACAAATTAAAGAGTCAGCAAAACAATAACTAGCAAAGGTGCGTTAAAGAAACATTTCATAAGAAAGCTAAGGATAGTAGATAAATCACTGACACAGTACCTCTGGTACCACAAATCAAGAACAGAAGGACTTGTTCTTATCAGGCCGAAAAAAATGTATACTGGAAATATCACACACAATCCAGCAAAGTCTGGCAGGATTAACACTCTATTACAGCAATGAGGCTGAAATACTGCAGAAAAAAAAGGTAGGTGTTTTTTTTTTCTCTGTCAATATTTTACTTCTAACCTTTTAACTTCTCGTTTCTGTTTCTTATCTGCTCTGGGCCATTATTCATGACAAAACGAGTATTCTCTCATACCCTGAAAGCCAAATCTAACTAATAACTTTAATGATATTTATACTTTGTCACAATACACCCTAGACAGATGAATACAGAAAAATACCTTATACTAATATCAAAGCAAAATGATAGTTTTCTGAAATGTAGGGCTTTGCTGACAAGCATTCCAATTTCCTTCCCTCAGAATCATGGAAATTCAGCATTTCATTAAAATATCAAGCTAAATTTACCTATATTGGCTTCTAAATGTGCTCTCCCTAAGCATAAGTGTCTCATGACCTCAATGTCCCTCAGTCACCATGGTCAGTGACCAGAATTCCAAATTATCATCATGCGTCTATCCCTACACTGCCGAAGTAGACCTATTTATTCTGGGTTCCTGGATCTTGAAGATCATGCCACATAGCTTATTTACTCTTGACAAAATTTTAGAAATCTGACATGAAGAGACAGTGAACAGCAATCTTTACAGTGACTGAATTTAACTGTTTTAATGTTACATCAGATATATACAGATTGCATCCTATGATATTCACATTGCACAAAACCGATTTTTTTCCTTCCTACTCATCTACATTAGCACTTTTTAAAAATAAATCTGTATTTTTTTTCTGACATAGTACAGCAATAACTTCATTCCCTGAATACCCCAGGGTTAATAAAAAAATTACCCTTTTACAAAGTTGCTAAAGATCACTGAAATGTAACTTTTCAATAGGTCAGTAAACTTCAGATCAGTAAACATATACATGCCTTTGCCTCCAGTGAATATATTCCATTTTAAGAGTTGTGTTCATACCAACTACAAATACAATTTAGTGTAAGCAGTCACATTTTATTTTCTCACTTTAAAAATGCCCTGAGATCAGCTCTAATATTTATGCTTTTATTTCCTTGAATAAAAGAGTATTTGAAATTTTTGGTTGGTGGAAATAAAAAAAGAAAAAAAAAAAGTGGAATGAAAACATTTCTTGTAATTCTGAAATTAAAAAAAAAAAAATCATATTACAGTTGGATATCTGAAGCTTCAAATTACCATAACTGGAAAACCATTAAATAAGAAAAACCTCTAGTATTGCAGTTTTCTTTAAACATAATTTCTATTCAATACACTTAGTTAAAATCAATCATTACTAAGGTTCTGCCACAATTAACTTGCACTTCACTACCTATATAAATGGTTGTTTGGAGAAGTAGAGAGAATAATAGCACTTGTCTGGCTTTTCCACTGCCCAGTGTTTGTTCACTGCAGAAGCAGGACTCATGAAGAGAGGGTACCATTCTTTTAGTGTTTACAAATTTGTTTGCAAAGTGGCTCTCCTAACCCTTTGATTACCTGCTGTACGATTTTACTGCATTAGTTTAAGCATTCCTGTAACAACCTACAGCTGTATTCTGAACATAATCCCACCTTGAGACAATTACAAGGCATATTTTCAAACAATAAGTGTACCACACATAGGACAATCATATAACAGGTGGGTACTTGTTGTAAGGTGAAAAAGTTGCACAACAGAAACACAGAAGTTCAGTAGTTTGTATAACACGTTGGCAGCCCTTAAAAAGCTGCGGTATTTCTTTCCCATTAAGACTTAGGAAATACTCTCAGAGCTATGACTCCAGGATTTTAGACTGTTTAAGACAGACAAGATTATAGAAAGGATGGCTTTATTGCAACTTCAGATATAAAGCTAGAGGTACAGAATAGCAATGGGATATCAGAATGCTGGGGCTGATCAAGAAAGTTTCTGTGAACAGACCACTCAGAAGTGCTTAAAAGTTTAAATTATTTTGCAAGATATGGTTGCAGACTGAGAAGTTGCACAAATTTACAGGTTCTGGCTCACCTCTTGCAGAGCCCAGCTGATGCTGCAAAGCTGCATAAAGTGTGCAAAACATGAAATAGATGAGTGACATCCACAGGCAAGAAACAGCAGTTTAATCTATTCGGGTACAAACTTGTCTCCACAATAGAAGTAAATAAAGTATGCTTCATTGTATGCACGTTTCATTTAAACAGCCGTACAAAGGGGTCAGTGATGTGCAAAGACACCTGGGAGTGCAGCTCGGCATTCATGACTGACATGAGTATCACTAACACATAAGCGTTAAAGGCAATATTCTGTTTTTAATTATTTGTGCTGTTGGTCTGTACTGATTTGTAAAGAAAAAGGGTCAGTTTCACTTGACTTAGTGATTTTCAGAAAAAGGGGTCTGAGTGTGTACGTACACGTACCTTTGTAACAAAACAGAGCATCCAGCACAACCCCAGTAAACACTTGGATAATCTGGAATTAAAATCTATTCTACTACACGGAAAAGATTAAAAACCTTTCAAAATATATTTTTTCTTAAAAACAAGAACCACTTCATCCTAAGAAAAAAAGAAACATGAAAAATTTGAAATTATGAGAAAATTCACAGCCTGTTACTCAGAATTCCAAAAAGATTAGAACTTTTCCAGTGCATCACTTTAAAATGCAATGCATCCAGCATTTCACTTCGACAAGTCGTTTACAGTTGAAAACCTAAGACTACATGAGAAACAGGTAATCATTTTGGTATTATGCTTAATTTTCCCAAAAATAATGGCCAGAAAGAGAAATGTGAGTAACGGCTTTTTTTTTCATTCTCATTACAAACTCTATCTTTCTGCAGTAATATCAGAATTTTAATGACTCATATATTCTGTGAATGAGCATAATGAACGCTACCACTCTGACACTTTCAATGTTCTGTAATTTGATTTGTTGGCAATTCTTACACTCTCCTGTTTACAACCTGCATAAAAGAGGTGAAATATCTACGCAGTCAAAAGAGAGAATATTTATAAGACTCAACTTTATGGATTCATTTTAACTTTCCAGTAAAGTGGGGAGCTTTACCTTATTATACATCTTGAAAAACCAATGCACATATACCTAAGCAACAGCAATTTGTCCAAGAACAGCCATATTATGAGTTTAAATAGCTTCAGGGGAGAACTTAGCCATATGTTTTGCATGTCTCCCAAAACTTTAAATTCTTCTGCCTAATCAAGTAAGTACACAAATGCTAATGCCATCTCCTTGGTACAGTGCTAAAATGAATGTTAAAATTTGCAGTTTCTATCTGTTGCCTCAAGGATGCAAGAAGAAAGCAAGGTAATGCTCCCAGGCTGTGGACTGACCAGCTGATATGAGGAGGGTGCCCAGCTGTGAGTCATATAGCAGAGCGACTAGTTCATCTTCTCACTTCCAAACTCTTTCAGTGAGCCCCCAGTGCTCCCCCTTGTCATTGTGGTCCCATTGACACGGGTAAACCAACAGATGTGATCTATCTAGACTTCTGTAAAGCCTTTGAAACACATCCCCCACAACATCCTTCTCTCTAAAGATATGGATTTGATTGGAGGATGGTACAGTGGATAAGAAACTGGTTGGATGGTTGTATTCAAAGAGTAGTGGTCAATGGCTTAAAGTCCAGATGGAGATCCATAACAAGTGGTGTCCCTCAGGGGTCCATGCTGGCACCAATGCAGTTTAATATCTTCATAAATGACACTGACAGTGAGATTGAGTGCACCATCAGCAAGTTTGCAGATTACACCAGGCTGAGTGGTGTAGTTGCCACACCATAAGGATGGGATGTCATCCAGAGAGACCTGAACAGGCTGGAGAAGTGGGGCTGGGAGAAACTCATGAGGTTCAGCAAGGCCAAGTGCAAGGTCCTACACCTGGGTTGGGGCAATCCCCGTTTTCACTACACAAATCAGAATCATTAAGAAAGTCTCACAGAAATAATACTTTAGGGTTCTGAATTCACTTTTTGAATTGATTAACCAGAAAAGCTGCTACTTTTATAGCAGATACACCCAGCACACCTCCATATGTTTATTGTCCAAGCTCTCAGCAGATAAACAGACACAGATCACAACTCTAGTTTAGGAAGCTGATGGTCTCCATCTGTGACACAATTATTATTGTAATGCTGCAGCTCATGCAACCTGCTGCACAGACAGTAAGAAAGATGGAGCCCTTCAGTCCCTCCAATGAGCAGAAAGCAGGAACATCAGGCTTCCTCAACATCTCTCTCCACTCTGAATTGAAGAAAATAAGAAATAGAAATTGATGGGGAGAGTGGTTTAGTATCCTTACTCCAGTGTTCTCTGTTGTCAGTGTTGATTTGTGCCTGGTTTGATATTTGCTCCCCCTTCTAGTTCTAGTGATATCCACCTATCTACATTTCAGCCATTGGAGCATGGAAATAAAACTTCATTTAAAAAGTTTGTTTTCATTCATCTGTAACCAGGCCTCTAAAAAGAGTAATTTTTAATAATTCAGATGTGTACAAATAAATACAATACAAAAAGATTTCTTATGGTATGACTAAATATCATTTTAAAAACTAAGTAATTTTTCATTGTATTTTAAATGCATAGGAAACAATTAAAAACCCCTTTCAAGCAAACTCTTTTATAAATCTCCAGAGCAGTTTCAAATTATTTCATAAGGCTCCCTCTCATTTAAACAAGACCTTAAATACCACAATATTTTAAAGTTATCACTGTTATATTTTTTAGAGCTCTGTTTGAAACAACTAAAAATACCTCAGCAAGGAATAAGATCCAAGCTCCATCATTAATTATGAACTTCCACTGATACATTTCATATACACGAAAAATTAATGCAGGATGAATGATCAACACTGAATACACTGCTTTTTGCACAGAGACTTCCATGTCATACTTCGGGCTGACGATATAAGTCTCTTAACAAAATTAAGTAACAACCTTGTAAGTACATGAAATATTAATGTATCAGGGAATAAAAGAAAATAGCTTTCATCTAAAACAAGAATATTTCAACTTTGCTGAATGTGAGAACAGTGAATGCATATATGTTTTATTATAAAATACTACAAATGGATTCAAAGGTTTAAATAGAAAAGCTCTCAGCTTTTCTGGTATTCACATTAAAAAATTATAAATAAGAGCTCTCCGTTGCATTTCATTCAATGTATACAAAGAATGAAACAGCATTCTCTTAAATTCACTCATTTAATCCAGTTTTAAGAATTAAAAGATAAATGATTCATTCATCAAATCTACTACTCTCAATGCATTTTCTGAACTAGAATAATTTTCAAAATTGTCCTTAAGATAAATTTCAGGCTTTCTGAGACACTCGCTTAACATGTGTATGTCATCCTGTGGCCCAGGAAAATCAAGTACATTTTTCTTATGACCTTATTTTATTTTTTAACCATTCCTGCTTCTTCATGGGTGGGTGTGCACTTCCATTGTGCTCTTCCATTACTCTGAACTGACACCCTCTATGGGTTCTCCTAATATATAAGAAGAATGCTGCTGAGCAGGGTAGGTTATGTGGCCCACATTAAAGTGAAGCACTGCACTATTTGAAGCGTATTAAAAGTGTTTACATAAGGAATTCATGCTGGTTTACTACCTTCTGTCCAGGCTTACCTTTGGAGCCCCTGAAATGTCAGCCAACTCCAGACAAGATTGCATCAATTTACTGACTCATTATTTAGGGTTTTGGAGGCTACTCCTAGAGAAGCAATACATGGAAATGAAAATCTGCTTGATTTTCCAGGTACCAAGTCAATAAGAATATACACACATCCCATAAAGGAATAAAAAACCTAAAAAACTCCATCAGAAACACAGGCAAATCTTGCATTTCTCATGGAAAATCATTTGCCAAATCCACATATCAATCCCAGCTTCTTGCTTTGTGACTTAAACAGCCTCTCTCTCTTGATTTCCAGCTCCTAGAACAAATCCTTTCTTGAAAAAGAAGCAGTTGTTCTCTGAAAACTGAAAGCAGTCAGGGAAGTTCGGGAGAAGAGCAGGTGAAAGCATGGAGGAAGAGGAGCATGGAGTCACACAAGATCACCAGACAACTGCAGGTGGAAATACGACTGTCCCTCACCAAGAGGGCATCAAAACCCCAAGAGAAAGGAATAGTGCCAGCTTTTGAGATAGAATAAAGAGGAGTCATACTACATCAGAAAGAATTGCTAAGCAGGAAAAATCTCACCTGTGATAGAATATAGCACAAATTTTCCACTCAATGGAATTATCCACTAAAACTATAGAATAGTTCATTACTACGACCAGCAAGTTGCTTTTGGAAAGATTTCCACTGATTTGGAATATATTCTAAAGCTGACCTATACCAGGCAGATATAATTAAAATGAACAGTTAAAATGCAGAAAATGGGGGGGGAAGACATGTTTAATTGTATATTAAACATCCCCCAGCTTTTAAAACATAAATCCTAGTTACAGGCTTGCTTCACGGCAGTATTAATGTAATTCAAAAAAAGAAAACAACAAGATCATAGAATCACCAGGTTGAAAAAGACCCCCCAGATCATTGAGTCCAACCATATGGAAATCTTTATTACTTATACTCCTAGCACATATTTGGAGTTTGCATCTGGAAACCATTCCAAGCTTCATGGAAATGCTCAAGAATATTCTGGATGTTTGTTGGTTTGAAGTTTTCTCCCCCACAAGAGGTTCCTTTTTCTGTTTTGGAAGATTCTTGAAAGATGGTTTTCTTAGGTCAATTGAGAATGTAGATACACATTTCAAAAGCCTCCAAGAGCAATATTCCAACTCTGACTAGTCAGATATCTTTCTCTCAATGTATAGATACATAGTAATAAAGTGTGAAACAAATTATTTACTTCTACACCTTTCTGGGTTTCATCCTCACCCCAGCAGAAGATGCTTCTGGTGCAATAATTACAAGCTTATCAAGCACAGAATTACAGAGCGAAGACTTTAATTCTTTCAAAGGAGAAGAGTTAAGGTGTTGCTGTGGTTTATTATTACATATGAAGCCCTTAGTTTTGATACTGTGATTAAAATGTCAATTTTTTAAAAGAGCCATTCTCTATCAGATAGATCTGATTAAATGGCATAGTTTAAGTATGAGAATTAAAATTTCCTGAAATTCAGACAAACTATGCTTGAAAGCATATACAAAGTTGGCAGGAGTATGTGTAAACAACAAACACTTCAGAATCACAACCACCAAGCTACTGGTGTGGAATTTATGCAACATCTCACAACAGCTCCAGCAGCCCATTCTGACAAAAGCATCTTCAGAAAGTAGACAGCCCAGAAGGACAGAATGCATGTAACAGTCAAGTCTGTAGACCAGAGCCTGATTGAAAATTGCTGCTCTACAGAAGAAACACATTAGAGACAGAAATGTCAAGCAATTTCAGCACTGCCTGGAAAGGTGCAGAGACTAATCTAAAATACAGAGACAGTGGCCCCATGCTGCAGGGCAAGGAGAGTAAAATGCACTTGCTCTTTGGATTCATGATCTAGGTATCAGAGGATCAGGTCTTAATTCAGTTTAGAGGGATGGCCCCCACTTAGGCTGCAGACATCAGACTGAGGTCAACCTTCTCTTTTCAAAAGGGCATGTCTTTTTGATTGCCAAAATGAAAACAACAGTTTATTGAAACAAGGACAGCTCAAGTAATACCATGAGTAGACTTTGATCCTCATTTTGACAGCTGGCTGAAGCCAGCCCTCCTCCAAGGGTACAGCGCCTGATTTTATGTCACAGAAGATCATTGCAAGATAAAAAAACAACTGCATTGGATGTATCTGGACATCTCTGGCCAAACTCTCCTATGTACAAAGTTCTTACTGCAAGGGGAATCAGATTAGAAGGAAACAACCCTCCTCTTCCCGTTTTACACTAAGTTTAGAAAACATTACAGAACTCAGAACAACTCTGTTGACAGCATAGCACAGCGAACCACTAAGGAAAAAAAGTCTCTTACTAACTAGGGGGTTTTGATGACCAATGGGATAAATAGAGGCAAACACCTGCTGAAAGGGCATTATTGATTTGGTCCGTTCAAAAGTTAAAATACTATTTGACAATGCTTACTTGTCATTAAAAAAGAAAAATATGTATTTGCATACATATATGTATTAGTGCCATGTCAAAATGAAGTCCCATTACTCACTGTCAGGGAAAACAGTGATTTCTCCCTGGAGCTCAAGAACTGATATCCTAGATCCATTACAACTCAGCAGAAACATGTGATGTGTTAAAGAAGTAATTGAAAATAAATATTATAGTTATTTGAAATTGCAAACCACTTCACACTATTAATTACTTCAGCAAGCTGTGTATTTCTACACTTGCAATCACTCATAGAGATAAGATCACTGCTTAAGCAGACTCAAAATAAATATATATGCCAATAGCTGTTAAAAAAATCCTAACCGAAAATACTGTTTTCCCTCAACATCTTGAAGATGCTGATTTGTGCCCATGCTCGCTGACAATTCAAGCCCCTACCAGCCTGTAATGATGATCTATAGTAGCCATTCACAAATCATGAATGACCAATCCATAATCCCCCCCCTTAAGGCTACCAGCTCATAAAAGTTTTTACTGCACTATGGAATCAATGTTTCCCATCTGATAGAATCATAGAGCAGTACCAATTAGAAGGGGCCTCCCTTGAGGTCCATCCAGTCCAAGCCCTGACTAAGAGAAGGTTTAATTAGATCAGGTTGCTCAGGGACTTGATCACCAGGTAGTCTGAAGGAGACAGAAAGAACAGTTTCTCTAAACTTCTGGGACTAGCAAGAAGTCAGAGTAATCTCACATGCAAAGAAATGGATTAAAAGCCATAAAAGAACATCTTTAAAAAAGCTTTAAAAAGCTTTTCTTTTTAAAAACACAAGAAGAAAATAAATGTGACTGAAAGAATGAAATTACTAGCAATATTCTTTAAATAATGGCACATATAACAGGACAACTTCATCAGCACACAATTGAAATGAGTCAATATCAAACAAATTTTTCCTGCATACTATTAAAGACAGCTACCATTTTCTCAGAGTTGCATAAAAAAAATTAACACCTCAGGGATGGATACTCACCAATTGTCCTAAGAGTGTCTACCTTTAAACTGGAATAGGATAACATCTCCAGGTCTATTTAAGATGACTCAAAAGCAGGCTTTCATGAACTTCAGTGGGTAACTTTTTATACACTTAGACAACTTCCAACACATGAAATACTTAACTCAAGATTACAGATAATATGGCTAAACGCAACTTTCCAACCTTTCTAATTGGGACCTGATTGATACCAGAAGTATTCTTGTAGTTAAAAATGCAAGTTTCCCAAATGTTACTAGAATTTACAGGCTAAGTGGTTTGGTTGTCTTTGGAAAACTTTTATAGCATTGCTTGTAAAAATTACGTATTTTGATCCAGCATGAATGAATGACAGGATGAATTTCTACATCTCTCTAGATTAGAGGTAGAGTAGAAAATCATTAAAATTTCATGTGATTTTAAATCTAAAATTTTTAATGGAATTTTGTTAATCTAGTTGGGTTTTTTTACCAGAGTTGCCTTCCCTAATACCAATTCATCAGATTCTCAAACTTTTCATGGACTTTTTATAGCACTTGATGATGAAGTGTTAATATTCATGTGCCAACCTTATTTAAAGTTCATAAACCTCAAACTGCTTAAGTATTCTGTAGCTATTTCTCTATTTGAAAGGGGAAGGGGGGGGGAAACATTTGCTTGACTATCATTACCATGATAACAACTGACTCCAGAAATAAGGGGGAAAACACCAAAGATGAAAAAACAAGAAGAAAAGAAAGAAGGCCTAGATTTTCAAGTAAAATTAAAAACCCAGGCGCCCTGTAGAATAGTTCTGAGCACCAGATGAATTGGAATGGAATCATGAAAATGGGCAACACAGAACAGGGTATTTCAGTCTTCTCAGAGTCTTCGCTGAATGTAAATCAGGGGATACAAGACACAGGCAAACATAAAGCTGGATTTCACTAAATCTACCCGAGTGCTACTATGGATTAATTTCTCAGTTTCTAATCTCTTCAAATAACACATCTTTGCTTTAATATTCTAAAGCCCTCAATACCACATTCCTAACACAGGACATAGAGCTACAGAGATATTCCTTCTTAATTCTGAGCAGACTCCTTGTCCCCTGGCAAAGCAGCACTACATCTATCCCTCTAGTTCCTCACATCAGTCACAGAGTGGTGCCCTATATATTCTACAAGGCCTCCAAAAAAAAGTGCAGAGAACAGGCTGCTGTTACCTGCACTTCAGCTAGGTTATTCTGCAGCTATTTTACCTCTTTAACTCAGTAAGCATCTGAATGTGTATTCAAGTAAAGAGGTTTTCTGAATATGTAAAACCTTTACCTTTTAAAATGTGTCACACATTAGCTCTGCCTTTGCTGTCTTATTCAAAAATATTTCCATACATGGCATGCTCCTTAGTGAACTAAGAAAGCTTTCAGCTTTGACCTTGAAATTCAAAAGTATTTCCATTGTTTGTTTGTTTACTTCATAAAAAAAGTAACATCCCATACAGGAGGTCAAAAAGAACATGACACCTGTTTTACTGCTTCAGAAGAGAACCATATTACTCACTAAGCATGTACAATAATGACCCCGGATACGGTTGGTGTTACCTTTTTTCCACTGTCCAGTAACCTTTCTGTTCATTATCTTCACAATAGTCATTTTTAATGTAAAATCAAATATTCAAGAGGGAAAATCAGAATGAACTTTCATTTGCTATGAAAGTTCATGATACATGCTTATTTTTACGTGTGTTAAAATTCACTGAAAATTCTGTTTTAATGTTCAGAGAATTAAATGGTTTGAGAAAATAATGTTTATATAAAGTGTGCATAGACAAGTCTTGCTTTATACACTGAACACGATTCTATGAAAAATGAGCTTTGTATTAGTTTCTTGACAGAAAAAGCCCAAAAAACAGTGGCTTCAGACCACAGATTGTACCGTAATTATTTTGAACAACTATTATTACACATCTTGATACTGGAAATGAAATGCTTATACTAAATATTGCATCAATAACTGCCATCTCTCCTCAAAGCCCCACAGCAGCTTTTCTTAATGTTTACATCTGTGCCAGATACAGTAACAACTAGCAGCAACAGAGCAGACTGAAAGCAATGCCCAAGTTACCTATGGACAAGAGACTTGCAGATTCATGTGCACTTGCATAAACTATAGAATAAAATCAATGAATCATTAAGGTTGGACAAGACCTCTAAAATGTTAAGTCCAAGTGCCAGCCCAACACCACCATGCCTGCTTATATTATGCTAAATAATAGATGTCAAATTATACTTCCAGGCTTTTTAGAAAGGCATGTAGTATTAGGACTAGGGGAAATGGCTACAAATCGGAGAGAGGCAGATTTAGACTAGACATAAGGAGGAATTCCTTCACAATGAGGGTGGTGAGGCACTGGCACAGGCTGCCCAGGGAAGCTGTGGCTGCCCCATCCTGGAGGTGTTCCAGGCCCAGCTGGATGGGGCTTTAGGCAGCCTGATCCAGTGGGAGGTATCCCTGCCTATGGCACGGGGTTTGGAGCTGAATAATCTTTAAGGTCCCTTCTAACCCAAACCATTCCATGATTCTAAGAGAATGCAGGTTAGTCGGGAGGGCTGTAAGAGCTGTATGCTATACTTTATGTTAAATGAAGTTGTAAGACCACTGGAAGTAATGTTCATTCAGTGCCAACAAATTTTGCTAAATGATGCTATGATCTTCTAAGGCACTGGTGCTTTAAATTGGTATAAACTAAATCTGAAGTGCTAGTGTCCTTTATTTTTCACTTTAATATTAAAACAGGCTACCGATGGCATGAAAGCACGAGAACAAGGAAAAACAAACTACAAGTAGCTCTCCTGACAACAGCATATATTCAAACATCAGAACTTTGTATTATTTTTTTATTTGCAATTATTTTTATTTATTTGCAATTTGCATTTGTGGTTTTGTAAACAAAACCGGTTCTGTGCTCTATATACCGATTACCCTCCAGACATTAACTCAACTGTGACTTAGTTTCTCCATCCGTAAAATGCATGTGTAATAGCACCGGTCTTGGATGGAAACAGACCTAATGGACCACCGGATAACTGACAAATGCAAGAAAGCTGTGGCTCAAAGACCAAAGGGAAAGTAGGAAAGGTAGGATACTGAAAATGTGGAAGTCCAATGTCTAATAGTTTTATTTTACCTATTATGTATCATATATATCCCATCACACATACTTGTCCATACGAACACAACTCCTCCATCGCTATCCCTAGCTTGAAACCACAGTTTGAGTAACTTAGATTTTTTACACGTCACTCTCCAGACAGAAGACAAGACTCCAGTTAGAGGTTTCCCCACATTCCTTATTCAGGTTAAAAAATTGCCCAGCAGGACCAAACCTTCTGCAGAGCTCCCAGTAATACCCTACTTCCCAATCCAGGTAACAAACACAACACTTGGCAATGACTCCATCTCAGATTTTATTTCAAAACCATTCTTAGATTGATACTTCAAAGAAATCAAGCATCTAATAAATGAAGTTTTGTGTTTTAAAGATGCTCTAGAGAAGGACTGTAAGCAATTCCTGTGTGAGAGTATACTACTACGGGGGGAATCCAGCGCAAATCGTTAAATTAATATTAAACATATCTGGGTGGTAAAAGCAAACTAAAAGCACAGGAACAAAGTCATCCATGCGTTATGCCAGATTTCTGCAATTCGCTGTTGTCATTCAAGAATGCTCATGTCAATCAGAATGAGGCAGGGCTGAAATATGGGAGTCCTCCGGTTGAATATCTGTTCTTGACAAGGCAGACCTGGTCTGCCCTCTGAGCATCAGCACTGGTATTTGAAAGACAGATTCTTTTGAGTGAATAAAGCCCAAAAGGGCACTTAAAAGTGATAAGCAAAGTTGTATTTCTTCAAGTTAAACCAGTAATCTGCTATTAGCCTCAGTTACTCACTGCTGCCATGTCCCACAGCAACGCATCCTTGCTGGACTTGCATTGGCATCTACTAAGTGACCAGTTTTGTAGTATTTTCTGTTAATTACATGAAAACTACTAATTATTACTTAACATTTCCCCAGAGACTGGTAGTTTTCAGGTGCTAACTGGTAAATGACTCATTCTGGTAAACTGAAACATCTCAATTGTTCATTCCAACTTCGAGAGTTCAGCAATATCACTGACACACAAGGAAGCCCTGTAAAATTTCAGCAAGGTGAGAAATCGTAATTATGTGTGTATCAGACTGAGGCATGCTCAACAGTGAGGAAGTTCCAGCTACCTGTACTTCCTCTAGAATATTCTACACAGACTGACTGCAATACTGTTTCAATTATTACTGAATTATGTAATCCCATCTTGGGTACATAAAATGCAGTTTTCAATTACAGGCAGTTAAATTTCAACTATCTTGTCTAAAATTACACACACTCACCCAACATTTTTCACTCACGCATCCAGCAGGGACACAGCACAGAACAATGTCCCATACTGCCACGAGGAGGACTAAGCACTCAGTCACAGTGTAATTTGTACAGACCTCTGTTTAATAAAGGAGCAGCACACACTTATCATGTACTCCTGTGGTACAACTGAAGGGAACTGACATATCAACAGCACACAGACCACACTTCCAGCTGAAGCACCGTGCTCCCTGCCTCTGTTATCAATTCATTGCTGTTAAAAGAATCTACATAAAGAAACAGAAAGGTCTGCTTAGTGCAGAACAAGGATAATGTGTTTATTCTTTATCAACAAAACAGAGTTTCAAGCAATAATAAAGAACTAAAGATGATGTTGCACAGGTTGTCTGTATTTCCTTTCATTGAAAGGGCATGGATTTGATTTTGTCCACGCCAGTTACCACCAAAAAAAAAAAATTTAAAATAATCAATGGCAAGATGTATGTCCCAATGGTAAGAACCAGCAGAAACACATGCAATGAATTATAAGAAAAGAGTCAATTCCTTCCTAAGGCGACATTATTTTATATACAGAAAAAGCATTTTATAAGTACCAGCACAATTCATATTAACCTCCCCAGGTATCAGTACAGCTTTTACTCTAAAAGCTATCCTGTAGATTCTTTTGATATCATACAACAACACACACACTGCCTCAAGATAAGGAAAAAAAATGGCATTAAAATGTTGAGTAAGCTTTTCATTATGAAACTTACAACTTAACGCTAAGCACAACTAGAAATCTTTAGCCATTAAAGCTACAGTTACCTGCAAAATAGTCAAGTGCAACATGCAGAGTAATATTTTTTCATTACACCTGAAAAAACATAATTTTATTCCCCTTTATTTGATAGATCATACAGTGATAGAGTAGTGAAGAACGAAAAGACAGATGCATTTTCAATGCATAACTAAAATATTAATTGTAAAGCCTGGCATATGTGGAAACTCCTTCACTGCTACTTCTACTTCACTTCTACTCAAGTGTGAAACAACATTACTGTGAATTCTGATGTGCCAGTCTTTCCACCACAGGCAATGATCTTATACCTCATTAGCTAAGTAGGTCTGACTGGGATCACAACTGAAAATGTGCAAAGAGGTCAAGATCCAGACCTGGAGGACATCCGTACGTGAGAAGAATTCGAACACGCAAATATAACATCCATGAACATCTCTAATCCCTTCATTAGATACAAGGACCTTCTTTCATACACCAGAGTAGACACCATGCTGAGCCTGTTCCCCCAAGGCCTTCAAGAGATCCTTTGTTCGGGATTTTATTGTTTGGTCTATTTAATAAGATTATACGTGATACATACATACACTGATTTTGTATACCACTTCTTCACTCAGAAGCACCATCTCTCTTTTTCTGCCATGCAATGAGGTGAAACTGAATTAAAGGCAAAGTATAAATCATCTGCACTTGAGATTCTATCAGAGTATTATAAATTGCGGAATTCTCCTCTCATTACAACAATCAGATCACTGCTAGTTAACTACCAGCTGTTTCCCATATCAGCTTTACCATAGTTTTGTCAAAACGGTTCCCACTATATCTCATCTATACCTATCCTTGTCATCACATTTATGATTTTTCAATATTGGTAGTCATTCAGAAGACGTTTTGAACCTATGTAAGATACTTCAATTGATTAAAAATCTGCAGTATACATTTAGAAAGTTCCCTATCCACTGATGGAACATTCTTTTGTGGTGAGGGCTAGCTAGACCTGCAGTTCAGAAGCTTTCAACTCTATACCAAATTATTAAACATGTTTATTAGTTACTTGAAAAAATCAAGAGTATTTCTCTATGATATACAGTTTCTCTCTTCTTCTCAACCATTTTTGAACAATTACATTTTTTACCTTGCTTTGTTATTTCCCAAAATTAGCTATGATTAGACTTATGCCATTTTCAAAAGATCATTGCTGCCAAATAGTTTGTAAAGAAAACTACAATAATTCATATTTATTCTTTTTTAGTTACATTCTGATATCACTTAGCACTTGCCCATTTCCTAACATATTTCCTAACATATATGCTCTCAGCTTTTCCATTTTTATCTATTCAGTGTTCATCCTTATTCCTCCCTTGTTGATTAACTTTGCTTTTTAATCACACTTTTTTAATCTAAAGAAGTTCTCTTGCATTTTGAGTTGTACTGTCTTTCATTAATGAGTTGTATTCTTTGGCATCTAATGAATCAGGCTTGCACAGTTCCCAATTATAACTGGTATTCTTAAGTTTCACTATTACCTCCCACTCCATTCAATCGTAACTACTTTCAATTTCACACACATATATCCATATATTAAACTTCCAAGTACACTGTGTTCACTCTGTAACATTGACCACACTGTGTTTTTACATATCAAACAAAATTATCATAATCACTTCTAGTTCACCGATCAGCAACTCAGATTAATGGCAGCACAGCAGAATGAGGGTCTTTCTGTGTAATTTAAGGTAGCTGTAGTACTTTGCATAAAACACTAACTAAAGAATTCTAGAAGCACCTTCCCATGTTTTGAGAGCTGATCTATAATCATATAAATATTCTCAAATACTCCCCAAATGTAAATGCATGCCCTAGGTCGAAATACTTTTGGGTTCCCAAAGAATTCTCTCAGCCTTATTTTTATGCCAATATTAAAAAAATAATGAAAAGAGGGGAAAAAACCAAAAAACCACCAACTAAACAACTACACAGGGAAGGTTTACTACTTATAGTTTACACTTTCATAAAGGCCCAGATATACTTCAAGGGAATGTTTTTAATTTGCAATGAGGAAAAATTTAGTATTGCTGAACTATGTTTCCAGAACTTTACCTTAGGTTCTGCATTCCTCAGTCACTAGATCCTGGTTTGCACACGGTTAAGATATAATCGTTATGTTCTGTCAGCAGAGGCTGCACTTCAGTAATGAAAAAAGCAAACTGTGTGTGCATGCATCCACGTTAGCGATCCATTTTACAAACATTAAGTTGAAAGGGATGGGTTATGCCACAACACCAAAATCATTTACACACACTTAGGACAATAAACATTTCCCTTCTCTGGCTAAGGATTCTAATGAAAGAAAACTGGATACCCTTGAAATATATAACTGTGTTTTTGGTAATACCACTGTGTTTCTGAAAGTTGGGAAAATAAGGATTTCATTATGCAAGTACTTGTACCTCAGTAACTTGCATAACGTACATACATAATATACATTGATAATACACAATTATAACTGAATGCTTGTAATTATTTTCAGGATCAAAGCCCTTATTAAAAATTCAAATTAAAGCCTTATAATGGTAGTAGTCATGATGGACTTACATGCGGCTACACTGAAATTAAGTCTTGTAATAAGTGGTATGTTTTGCATATATAATTAGATAATCTTAAAAGTGATCAGCATAGGACTGACAATTGCTAAAAGGGAAGAGATGAAATTGTGGACATATTACCAGCACTGACAAGGCAAATAAGAAAACCAGCTCAACTCCAGAAACAGTATTCTTCAGGAGACAGGTTGAACCTACCACATTACTGAAGTGACAGGAAATCTGAAGACATGGGATGTTTGGCTATTGCCAGGCTAATGACCTGAAACTAATCTCTGATAATGACCAATATCAAGGGAGTGCAGTATGAAAGAACATCAAGTCTGCTGCTTCTGACCTGCATTAGCAACAGCAAGGCTGGGCTCTTTCCAGGAAAACAGAAAGACAAGTAACAGTACATAACCGTTCATCAGCAGGAGCCACACAAGGGCCTTCGCTGAGTTGGATTTTAAAAAGGGTATCAAGAGCAGAGAAACACCATCACTGTTCTGCCTGCAAATGCACTAAACACTGGGCATGAAAGAGCTGCCTCGTTCCCAGATCTTCTAAATCTGCAGAGTACCAGGAGGTAAAGCAGTTGGGAAGCTGAAATTTTACACCAGAGTGCCTGTCCATTCAGACCAAGAGCCTCCACTCTTGCGTAATGTTTTCACTTTCTCTATGGCGTTTATCTCTGTTCTCTGGAGGAATCTTTGGCTACCAAAAATTTCAGCCACAACACAAGTCCTTCCTCAGCTGCCTTATAAACACAACACCTTAACAGCAACAAAATAAGAAACAGAAATCAAGGCGACACCCTGTGCCCAGCTCTTACAGACCTCCAGACTAACCTGCATTCTCTTAGAATGATAGAATGGTTTCGGTCAGAAGGGACCTTAAAAATCATCCAGTTCCAACCCCAAAGCCATGGGCAGGAACGCCTACTACTGGATCAGGTTGCTCAAACCTCATCCAACCCAGCCCTGAACACCTTCAAGGCTGGTGCATTCTCCAAGAAGAAATCAAACCATGCTGAAAGGAGGGCTTCTCCTGGCTAGACTGAAACTTGCTACCTAAGAAGAAATGTTTGTTCATCTTCCCTGTATTCTGCAGACTTTTCAGTTTGGTGCTATACTCAAAAGATTTAACAGAAGTTTCTGCTTCAATTTGCTAGGTCAGCATTACAAACATTGAACAAATCTCGCTTGATGTGCTTATGCATAGATATTTCCAGTGCAGGAGACTGAAACTAACAAGTATTCTGAACTGATAGTTTGCCATCACAGGTGAGCTGTGGTATCACCGACACACTGCTCTCTTCCTACTCTAAGAAGCTGGACTTCTGTGTTCTAGTTATTTCTAGTTATTATACATCACATGTTTTTAAGAGCAGGGCTCTCAGACACTGAGTGTGCTGCTAGACTTAAATACTCTTATTAAAAAGGTAGAGATAGAGTCGTTAAAATTTCAGTAAAATAAAATGACATAAGTATCTCAATTTCATGGAATAATTGTAAACACATTAATATGTCCTGGGTATGTTATTAAAGGAAACAATCCCTTTTGCCTTCCAGTACCATACAATTAGTTCACCTGAAAACTTCCTATAAGAGTTCAGATGAGACCAAAGAGGTAAAAATTACCAATTCAGACAATACCATCAAAGTCCTTTGATTGAGACAAACACAGGGTACGATGCTGAGACATCAGAAATGATGAACCACATAGGACAAAAACCAAATGGATAACAAACCAAAGGAAAAAAAAAGAAAAAGGAAAATAAAAAAGAAAGAAAGGATGCTAAAGTCACACAAAAGGCATCATCTGTTCTGCCTATGCACATCAGAAATAGTAATGTCATGCTAGGTACAATACATAAAAGTTTTTCTAAACAATCACATCTCAGCCACAACAAGAGATTCACTAGTAGCTCTTCCATTCAAAGCAAAGTAATTTTAAGTGGAAAACAGACCCCTCCTAAAATGATGGAACAACGGCTTTGAAGATATCTGTCATTCAGAATATACATTGCCTCCACTCAGACTTAATATTATATTAGAATTTTATAGCACCAGATAATGATCTAAAGTGAAAAAAATGTCATTAAAAATAGCTAAATGGATATCCATTAAAAAACATAACCATTTTCTCTTTTGAAATTAGAGACATACACCCTCAAAGACAAATTTCCAAACTAAAAATGCAGCAGTGATATACATCCAAAAGAAGTTGTACATGACCAAGGACCAGTTACAGGTGAATTAAAACAGAAAATAACTCATACATTAAGGAAAGACAGAATGATTTAGCCTGCTAACTCAGTAATGCATTTGGTCTATAGAAGACAAATCCAGTAGCTGTGAAACCAGTGTACTGTAATGGAAAGGAAGTGCAAAAGTGGTAAAAGACATGAAACCCTATCAAAGTATCCTTGGCATTCTCTCCAAATGAGGATCCAATTCTTCTGAAGAAAGAAACCAAGAGGAAACTGATCCTTCAGAGTCAGACTGCTCTGACTGTTGCTCAGTCAACACATTATTCACATAACTGGAATTACAGCTCTTGGATGTCAGGTAGAGAGATGCAAAACAACCCCAAAAATATTTGCGGCCATGTGTGAACTAGCAGGGAACATGAAGGATAAGGACTTGTTTATTGGAAGGGAATCATGAATCCATCTCCTTGAGCACTGCAGAATGATTAGGAAAATGCCATGTTTATGCAGTATATTCATACCAAGAAGGTAATAAGGAGTCATAACATAGAATTTGCAAGATAGATCTACACCACTATAAGAAAATATTAGTTTCTGGGTATCATTCTGAAATATATTATGCCCACGTGAAACAGAAAATACACTTTCAATTTCTACAGGCAATATAAAAATTACTGACTTAAATGTAATGTGAAAACTCCATCAGACAGGAATGTGAAGATTGTTAGAGCTAAAAAAAAATCTTCAAACTGTTCCTCATGAAATGAGGTAAGGAGGGACTCAGAGGAGAGTGGATAACTTGACAACTTTGAACCTGATGAATGCAAGCAAATACTGAAAATTCTACCCAACTGTGGCCATTTAAGAGATCACAGAACACAGTAAACAGGGGAAAATCTGATTGTATTCTTATAGTCTATTACTTTGCTATTTCAAGCAGCAAATCTTCAACACGCTAAACAGCTGCTTCTTGAAACAGCAAGAAAAGGGTATCAGGTGATCAGTTTTGACTCAGTCCTCACAGGAAAACAGAAGGTGATTCAAAACATGATGGGAGTATGATGCAGCTCAGTTGTGGCAGGGAAGGGGATGACAAGAAAGACAACAGCCAGTACAAATAACAGGTAAAGCCTTTCAAAAGACTTGGGAGGCTGGAAAAAAAAAGAAGGGAGGCAATTAAATGGAAGCAGAAAAACCTGAAAATATAAAACATAATAATTTCAAATAGCATTGTAATCTAATCCAGGAAGGTATGGAATTCTTCCCCTCCCTGAGAGAAACAGAGAACACAGTAGAGGAAGACAACAAGTTAAACAACAGTACACCCTTTCAAAAATAAAATCTACCCTGAGCAAATTATTCAGGAAATGAAAAGAATTTAAAAAACTATTAGGTAAAGGCAATAAATAATGCATCTAAGTGTATCAGTCACAGGAAGGCTATGAAAAAAATCAGATGTTCCACTAAAAGATCAGGCATTAATTATGGATACTGCAGGTAAAATACATTGCTTCTGCACATTGATCTTTACCACAGAATATATGGAGAGGCATCTCACAAACTTTATACTTCCAGTACGAACCGCTATCGAAAGAAAGAAGCATTTGGATAACGCATCAGGAAAAGGTTCTAGAAGATAACTTTCTACAGGCTTTTGTGAATTCCAGGGCATCAGTCAAAAAAAACCCAAAAACAAAACACCAAACCAATATGAAATTATTATGACAAACAGATCAAACTACTCCTTTGACTATCACAAAAAAAAGGTGGGACAAAATATTCCAAATCCTTATCTTACCTAAGACTCTCAGAAGAGTTTTTTAGACTAGAAAAGACCTGTAATTTGCAAAATTAGGCAAGTTTTGAATACAGGAGAGTTATTCTGTAACTACTATTATTCTGTAACTGTAAACAACTATCAAACTTCTGGTTTTCAATTGTCTGCAACACTATTTTTGACTCTGATACAGTAAGCAGAGAGAAATGGTAACTGAGAAAGATAGGTAGTACAGGGCAAGAAACAAGCAAGATAACACCATCGCTGGACTTTCATAGCAAATATACAAGACATTCTGAATTTAGAACTCTTCCCTTATTAGGTAGAATTTTAAAAGACGTCTCTGCTCTTTGTGACTTTTTTTAAACTAGTATTTTGGATGAAATAAAACTAAAAGGAAAACATTGTGAACACCATTACCTACACAATCCAGTTCTTATTACTTCTTTCTCTTCCATGGTGGCACCTACCCCAGGATCCTGCTGGAGAGAACAAGAATTGATCGTAGACTGTATCACCTGATTGTGGACATAGAGCATCATCCTTGGGCAATTTCCTTCTTTGCTCTTCAATAATTCACCCACTTGCAAGAGTTTTATCATAATAAATAAGGCCTACGAGAATCTTCATCTTCACAATACATACAATAGCGCTTGCTTTTCTGATTTCCTGAGCTTCTAAATCTGTGTTTCTCATTGCATCTGAGCTGAAGCCCTCTTCTCCTACCCCTACTCTTTGGTTCTTTCCGGGCATTTCTGGAAAAGCTTAACCAAACAGCAACAACAGAACAGTCAGCACAGAATGCTGAAACTATTATTTTTCTGCATCACTAAAGCATACGTAGCACAGCCTAGATCGAAACAATGAAAAGAGGAAAAACAGCTTCTCCTTGGTTTATTGTGTGCATGTCCTCCAAATAATACACCACTTGGGAATAACTGTTATATGTCACTATTTAAAAAATTCTATAGAACTCATCAATGAAATGAAATTTCTGCACAGCTCTTACAATCTATGCTTTAAGAGCCAAATGCAGCAGAATACATTAGATTTCATGCCTATTGCAAGATTAAGCCTGAAACTACAGTGAATTTAAAATATATGCAGAACCAAATCCTTTTACCACACCTTGATATCATGTAAAAACTCCAAATACCCCAATATTTGTAGGTATGTTTTTAAAATCATCTAAAAATTCACTTTCTCTAATGCTTTTCCCAGTGAATATGCATACCAGTTATACAATTGATAAGAGTTTCAGTCTACACAGAAAGTGTCTGAGGCTCTGAAGATTTCTGGGATTTTGTTTCTTCTGAACTGTTTAATAAAGCATTTGAGACTTATACCTTCTTCAATGTAAATCCTTACTAAGCAATGACCTTGAAATCTCTGAAGTTCAGTTCTTACAGAACTGTTTCAACCTGAAAGTTGAAAGAAAGTTGCAGAACTGTGCTTTCTGAAGAACAGACACTTCTCTGGAATGGAGACTTCTGGAGTGAAATTCCAACCACCTGCACTTCCTACACGAAGGTCACGAAAAAATGCCAGAGGAAAGGAGGATTGTTTGTGAAATCAGGATTTTACCTACATTAGCCATTTGTTTCCTACTAGAGCAGGAAACAGTATGAGGAACCTGATCCAGTAGGAGGTATCCCTGCCCATGGCAGGGGGGAATGGAACTGCATGATTTTCAAGGTCCCTTCCAATCTAAACCATTCTGTGATTCCATGAGTAAACGCTGGGTCAAAACAGTCACTGAGATTTTTGAATCTCCAGGATTAAAGCAGTGGTTGTTTGTAAATACTGTCTTGACTTACAAATGAGTAAATATTACCTTACTGCAAAAATTTATCTCACAAACCTATTTTATTTCTTACATACTCTTTTCTTTTAAGATCTGAAGTTTACAGTGCAGCTTCTTTACAAATGACAAATGTCATTAACAAAGCTATGCTTGAGGATCCCCAGGAAAACTCCAAGGCAAGGCAAAAATAATATTGTTTCTCCTAATGCTTATCTGACTGTCAACTAAGCACCCTGCCTGATTTTTCATGTCTGAAATACGTGGAAACGAAGGGGGCATACCACTTGGAAAGCTTCAACTTTTATGTTATTTTTAAAGTAAAACCATTTTAAACCAAATTTTTTTTCAGTGCTTTGATGTTCATATAATGAGATTATGCTGTAAGTGCTACACATCAAGATTGATGGAGCCACCAAGGGTCATGCAGAATATAAAAATCCTGTCAAAAACCTACAAAGATACCAGCCTACTGGTCAGTATAATGGGTACCACAGTTTGGCTCAACTGTGCCAGATAGAGAGTTTGTGTCTGTCCTGTATCAGACCACATGCAGATCTTCCACTGATGTCAGTAGTTACAAATGGAGAATCATAGGCTTAATCTACTACTACAAAAACTAGCATAGCTTTAGTACTACTCCAGCAGGGACAGGATCAGTCCCCACACACACTACTACTACCTGCAGTGCTACCCCATGACTGCCTGGGAAAAGACCTTCCCACCTTAGATGATGCATATCGTGTACTCCCATCATAAACTGGATGCCAAGCCCAAGCCTAAGCCTGTTGTTAATAGTACAGATCCATTCGTTTATTACTCCTCCTTGATTTCAATCCACTTCATTATCCTATTTGCAACCAAAATACTCCCAGTTCTCCCATCCAAACAGAGATTATGCCACTTAATGGCAATTAAATGTCCTAGAGGCATTAAAAAGGCTATCACCCAAACATATTTTCAAGCACTGGTATAAATCATTTCATATAGGCTTTGAACTTCACGATGTGCGAGCCTTCAATGCCAACGTTTGTGCTGGGGTCATACATGTAGGTGCTGACGCAATATTCATCTCCAGTAGTAACTAATCATACTAAAACTTTCTTCAAACTACTAGGACAACGTGAATATTTGAGAATTTTAAGATGATAAGCAGTTTCCTACTCACCTTTAGGAAGTTTCTCTGATACAAAGATTGTTGAACACCAAGCCTAACAGCAGGATAAATAAGCCAATAGGACAACACTTAGTAAGCGCTGCACTTACCTATTTACACTTCAAAGTTAAGCATATCATCATCGAGTTATGAAAAAACTTTTCAGTTAATTAAAAAAAAAAAAACAAAATTCATTAGAATCCTACTGGCAGTAGGTTGAAAAATGCAAGGGAAATAAGTTATATCCCCTATGCAAAGAGGTACAGAAAAAGCATTTGCCAGTGTTTCTCCAATTTTATCAGTGGATCTACAAGAATATCTCTCCTACCAACCTCATCTCATTCTCCCCTCTAATAAATACATTAATATTGTTAGAACAGATTTCTTTTCTCAGAGATCAATCACCATAGCTGCATTTAATAAAAGTCAACTATGAACAAAAGCAGAACAACAGACTGGGAGAAGCAAGTCACTCCTGTGTAACTGTTTATTCTAAATGTTAGCTAGAGCCTACTTATTCTCACTTATCTCATTGGGTTTGGATTTGGCTAAGGATCCCACCTACTCAGCAAGCATTTTCACTCTATCTATAGAAGACTACACCATACTGAAACTGTTTCTTCCTTTTGATGTGAGATATGGCAACAATAACACTTCAGTTCTAAAATAAAACAAGACAGCAATATAAAATACAGTAGTTACTAAAATTTGCGGTGACAACTGACTACAAAGTTCAGCTAAAAAGACTTAAATGAGGTTGTCATAATGGCAGGTTTTGGCCTAATGAGTGTCCCAAATTCAAACCCAATTCAACTCACTGATAGACAAAAAATAAAGAATCATGACCTAGCATAACTGGCTTGTTAGGATGTCTCACGCACAGCTTTGCCACGCTGTCAGATACACCCTTGTTTATCCAGCAACATATCTCTGCTATATTTCAAGATAAAATTTTTAGATCACCTAAAAACCTAAAACCTTCCATCTCTTCTTCTACAGTACTTAAGTCTAATAAATTTATCTGTCATAAAATTATTGAAAATGATCATACACACAACCAATGGCACAATCAAGTATAACAAGTGCTTTCTGAAATTTAAAATAAGACCTGCTAAGCCTTTTTCTTTGAAAATTCATTATAACACACCTCTTCCTTCTCACCTGTACCTCTTCATCATGTCTTCAATTGACAATTAAGAAAACTTGAGCTTGAGAAAACGCGGTAACCACTCCTGGTCTCCTAACTTCCAGTAACCAACAATTTACAGTCTGTTACTTTTACGGAGATTTGAAGAACTTTTGTGGATAAACTGCAGACTATTAAGTAAGCAGAAACAGTGAAAATGAAGCCACCCTATAGCAGCTGTCTATTAAACAGCTCTACACTGCCAAAGTCACCCATTTTCTGCTGGAAGCAGGAAGACAGTTGTAACAAAGGGCAGAGCTCCAAAGACAACAGTGCAGCACAGAAGTTAATTCAAGTCTGAGTACCTCATCCACACAAAACACCTCCATCTGTGCACTATGGGATATGTTTTTTCAATAGCTAGTGGGAAAAGTTATTTTGTTCTGTAATGCAGGAAATTATTCTATTAAGTAAATAACAAAGACATGAAATAATGTTGAATCTCTGTTACTACACATGGAGCTTGGGGTTTGTTTGGGTTTGTTACATGAGCTTATTTTCCATAGCTACTACTGAAATTGCATATTACATATATTGAATCTAGTATTCTCCTATTTTCTTTATTTATGTGTTTTGATTACCCCAATCGCCATTTACAGAGAGCTGAACAGAAGCTTTTAATTATCCCTGTGCCTATGCAGAGTTGGACCAAAATTTGGTGATAATTAGAAAAGCTTAATTATGTTTGGATCCTAAATTCTTTACCAAGCTTTTATTAGTAGTTCTTACGTAAAACACTCACTCTAGTGCCTGTCTGTGGTCTATCCTGCTTCTTGCTGTCATACTCACTGAGCTTCTCTGCAGCTCAACAACCATCACTGAATACTGAGTTACGTGTGAGGTGAGCTCCTTGGATTCTAATTCTACTTAATTACACAAAACAGTAAAAGAGTCTATGCTGTCACATAGATTCCATTAATAAACAGGATTACAATGCCCCCCCCAAACATTAAGAGTGTTAGGATGTTAAGGGATGGTTGAAAAATAATCTCTAATTAAATAGTTCAAATGTAATGTATTTAATTAATTAGATATAATCTTACAGTATCTTCTTAGAAGCATTTTTAAAAATAAGCTCCCTAATAAACCCACATTGTTTTTAAACAAGTAAAATTCTCACGGGGTACAAATAAAACAGTTCACAAAAACTATCAATATTTACTACCTAGCATTCTCACTGCAGAACTCTACCCAGAACAGTCCTTACAGTAAGGACCTTTAGCTCAACTTTGTCCAATACACTTCATTTTCTACAGGTAAATCACTCACAAGACAGGATCATTGTTAAAATCAGAGATAAATGTATTTTAATTATTATCAAACTTGGACAAATACCTGCTCAGGTTTCCAAAATATACACAGTAAAGAAACCAAGATTGAGGAGGTGTCCACAACTCCTCAAACTGTGCACATTCCCATTTATAGATGCACCTTACAGTGGTGATGCTGTGTCTAGTTACAAATCCCCTACAGCTGCCGAGGTAAGAAAGGATAGCTTTACAAATGTACATAAACATAAGGTGTAATCAAGTGCTGCACTGTATTGAAATTCAGTGGATATAAGTGGTCTCTTCCATCTCCTACAAAATAACAATACCAGACCCTTCTTTCTTCCCCTCTTAAACATATCACACACTAACATTTCAGTTTCATACATTCAGATTAAATCCAGCCATCCACGAACCAAAACCTGTAAGAATTCCCTATCACAAGCAGATGCTTCTAGGACCAGTTTAAAGCATTATTACTACTCTTGCTTTTCATTTAGGACTAAGTAAGGCTCTGTAGTGAATGTGCTCTAGATATCACAAGATAAGAGATACGTTTCTTCCCCTCTGCTTCTCTAAAGAACAAGGCAGCAGAGCTCATGATGAGCCAAGGCAAAGATTGTCTTCCCAGATGAGGACGTATGGTGGATAGGCACAGCTCATCCCATCATCTCTGCTGCCTGTCTCCCACCCTTCCTCTCAAAGGTGAACCAACAGCCCATAGTGGAAAACATTCACCTTCCCCAGAACTAATGAACCTTCCTGCTGTAAATCCTATTACTCTAAAAGTAAACTTTGAATGCTGCATTTTCTGTGTTGTTTTTACTGTCATTATGAACATCAAGGTTGCCATCTTCACAGCTCAGAAGGCAACGAGCAGAGGCAAAGGTACAACCTCCTAACAAAGCAACTTTGGTAGGAAGAGAGTCTCTGTGCTAAGACAACCTGCTGCAGAAGAACCTAGGCTCAGTTCAGCAGCAGAAGCATCACTTCTACATTGCTTTGAAATAAGCAGTGAATTATAAAGTGTGTGTGTGTGTGTGTTTTAAACTCAGAAATAGCATTCAATGACTATTTCCACCAGTTAGATGCTACAATTTATCAGTCATTTCAGTTTACAACCTGTATTTTTCTGACTAGCATTGTTGACTGATGCCAAGTAATCACAACCAATTAATACACTGAGAAGCAGTCTTCTAAATAAGCAGCTGATCCTATGAAATGTATGCTATGCTCTATTAAAACAAGTTATAAAATAAATATCAACATCTAAAAAGAAAAGCAACCCAAACTTCTTAAGAAAAAAGCCACTGCTGTACGTATTTATGCAAGGGACTTTAGCTTTTTAATTATTTAAAAAAAAAAAAAGAGAGAGAGGATTGAACTTTAACGCTATGACCCTTACATATCTGGGCCAGATTTCAGGCTAAAAGCTAATGTGGTTTAGCTACTTATGAAATAATTATAAAAGTACCTCTACCCTTCTAAATCAGGAGCACTGACACTCACTGGAATAATCCCCTCTGCTAAGTTGAATGCACTACCCATCAAACCCTGGTAGTACAAAGGCTTCATATTCACTAGTGGTAAATGGTAGGACAACCAGCATAAAACATTCCAGCACAGCTAGTCTCTAGATTTCAAACAACAAACCCCTGCTTCTCTTTTTCCAAATTCACTGACAGACTGGTCTAGAAAATTAATCTGCCTTCCATAAAACACTACTCTTAAATAAACATTAACAAAGCACATCCCTCTGGAAGAAAACAGATTAGTCTCAGCAACCATTAATCAATCAGTTCCAAGTCAAAACTTTTGGGATAGCTCAGTAATATTTTAACAATCACCCTCTGACCACCTGAACTGTAATTCACCTGAAGGGGAGAGGAAACAAAGATTCCCTACATATTTTTTTAATCCTCACCAGTGTTGCTCAGCTGTGGAGACAGCAGAGAGTCACTCTGAGCACAAACGCTATTTTATTATGTGCTAAACTAGGAGATATAAATAAACATTAGCATTGCACAGTGCAGCACAATTTCGCAGGTTAGCCATGCTTTTTGATACAAGTTCATTGGTTTTACTAAAAATCTGATTACACTTAGAAGCAGCACAACAATTGTAGGCCGGATCGTACGTTTTCCACCTTCCTTGCTAACCACAATTAAAAAACCCCCTGTCACTGCAGTAAAACCAGACCCCCAAAGCCTTTCCAAGAGAATAACCCCATCTCATCTCAAATGCCTGCTTTACAAGTTCTGACATCAGTGAGAATAATGAGACCTGCAAAAAGAGGATATTTGTTATTAATATGAAATTAATGGCTTGCTGTTACGCAGTGCTATAGCCCCTCTGTCTGGTAACAACCAGCAATCAAGGCTCAGTTTCTACTATGCTAGAATCTTGAACTTTAACAGCAATGATATTGTAAAATAAGCAATGTGAAAATCATGTCATAATTGCTGTTGCAGAAAACTAAATCTTAAAATACAGCTTTGCCATCTCTATTGTTTTAGATTAGATTTTCTGTCTGCAGGCTTCAGGAAAAATAAGTGTTGGCATGTATCTTGATGAAGAAGTAATACAGAGAAAAACTGTACAATACCATAAGTATTATTTTCCTGAATAATACTCGAAAAATGGGAAAAAGAAAAGGAAAATCATTTAAAAGTGATATGCAAAGAAATTCATGACCCACATGTCTTGTGACAGTCCACAGCTAAGCAACTACAGAAAGATTTTACTACAGAACATATTTCAGACAAAGAGTAAGTGAGATAATGGTCTACTTTACATGGTAGTGGAAAACAAAAAAAGGGAATGCAGATATGGTAACACCATTCTAACAGGCACATTTAAATGTTCACACCTGTTAAAGAGATGATGCACATTCATTTACACAGGCATGTTTTACAAGAATTCAGACTGCAATTTAAGACACAGGAACACATTTACTCACACAGATGTTAACGCAAATTGACCCTGATACTGCAGGTGCATAAATCCACAAAAGTGAAAAGGCATCTCTCCCACGCTCTAAATTGGGCCTATACATTTGCAAAATTGGGCCACCTAGCCATCTCATTACAGAATTAAACTCAAAGACTCTAAACTACTTAATTCAGCACAACTTCTACGTGGGGTTTTTTCCCCCATTCTTTGCCAATAAAGTTGCAAAATGCCTCAGTGAAAGATCTTTGTATACAAACATAAATAATACTCCATTTTTCTTCAGAGAGCACCTTCCACATTGCCAATGCACCTTCAATGATTAGGTGCCTCTTCGTTACAGGCATAAAATATAAGGAGGAGGCAATGATGGGACACAACTGCAGAGACCTTAGAACTGACTATAGGTTAATTTGAACATTTTAAGGGAAATTAAAGCCACAAAACCTAAAAGTACTAAATAAAAAGGAGATACTAAAGCAGAAAGAGGAGGCTCAGCAAATCGCCAAACTCATTTGACAGGGACTAAAGCAGGAATTTCTTCAGGTATTTTAGATCAAAGTTTCACTTCATCTTTTTAGCCAGGCTTTCTTGGACAGTGAGCCTCTCCTAATCTACCTGAGCTTTTCCCAAAGGTTTAATTCTTGCAGAAGTACAAACACCAAATTATTCTGAGGGAAAAAAAAAAAATCTGATTTTGGACTTAAAAATCATTTGTTAAATATGATATGAAGTGAATTATCTTTGAAGCTGAATAATTTTGTCTCCTACAGTCAACACTTACAAGAACTACAAACACGAAAAAAGGAAATATCAGCAATAATACATTGTGAGAAAGACCTGAAAGTCACAAAAGCCTCCTACTTGCATGCCATCTGAGAAACACAGCTTCACAAATGCAAAGTACTGCCCTTGTAGAAAAAAAAAAAAGATGAAATACTGAGAGAATTTTAAGTTTGGTTAATTTTATCCATGTTTCTGAATATTACTAGATTAACACTGAACATATTGATAAAGGTTCAGAGATAAGTAGCCGGACAGTTAGCAGTTTTTCCCTGCCTTTACCATATTACACCAGGAAGAGCTGATCCATTTAAGTATTTCTTCTATGAATGGGACACTGACATTTTTAAAAAGTAGCTGCTATTTCAATTTCCCTCCTGGGTGTTTTATTCATTTTTCTTCTCTTGAATGCATTTTACCAAAGGTCCCAGAAACCCCTGTGACAGTAAAAATTCACTCAAAAAGCACTTGTCCACCTGGATGCATTCACCTGTTCTATGTGTTGCCTACAAATTCTATTTGAACACTCATCCTCTGTCCTTGTCCCGATCAGAAGGGCCCTTGCCTGGCCAGCCCACCCACTCAGACCCTCGCAGGAAGCTGCTTTCCTCAATGGAGTAGTTTGAGATTGGGAATCAAGGGGAAGGTAAAAGTATAAAAGCAGGTTTAAGAGCTGTCCGCCTTGGAAATTTACTTCTGGGCAATGAGAAAACAGCCTTATTAAATGACACTTCTAACCCTCACCATGTCAATCCAAGAACTAAGTCCCTCAAAGCAAGAAAGCCTCTCTGTATCACTAAATATCTTCTTGTTTTTTCTAGCTGCACCTTGTCTACTCTTGTAATTAAAAAAAAAACGTACCTGTGCTTAATAGCAACAGTGAAAACAAATCCCTTACGTACAACAAAACCTGAAAGATAATTTCAAATCAAAAACATTGTACTCCTACTTAGCATTCAGTCCAGTCAGCTACAACGAAATCTCTGGGTTCTGTTCTGAACTCCAACCACAACCAAAGCAGCTCTCTTGCTTAACAAAGCCTGCTCCTGAAGTCACCACAGGCCTTGAGGTCCCAATCCTTCTCCAGAACAGGTACCGTGCAAACACACAGTTACCTGCTTGTATTTTGTGTGTGTGCACACGTGTGCACAGGTAAGACAGGAACACTGCAAACTTGTTCAAATCACAAGGAACTTCAAAAAGAAACCACCAGGCTCAGAGTCAAGTTTCTATGGTTTATTTCTTTGTTTATGTGCCTGACCAAGTAGTCCCACACCATTTTACCTGGCACCTTTCCTTGTACAGTTTGTTTCCAAACAAGTTGTGGGAGAAATCAGCAAAACCAGAAAACAGGATGTTTTAGCCACTTTCTGAAAAACATGACCTATAGAATTTTAAGGTAAAGCCAAAGCCATACCCATCCATGTATGTACTTTGCTTTGGAGAAGGTTTCAAAGCAATGACTCAGATGATGAACGCCACGCAACAGCAGACACCATAGTGTAGACAGAGACAGGCTTTTGCTTTAATTTTTTATTTCCATTTTCTGTGGGTTTAGAAAAACCACTGACATTACTTTACCATAACACTTTGCAATAAATCAATACTTTAATTTTATAATGGTATTCTGTTATCAACATATAATATATCACATAATGTCCTTGTATAGATGATAAAAAATTATGCCAAATAAAATGCAAGGCTTTGCTTTTACCAGTGATCAGAGGTTAAATCAATGTAACAAGAACCCTTACAGCCCCCTAAAGAATTTTCATCAGGGTTAAAAGGCAGCATGGAGTAATTTCATCCATATCCCTTCCTTTCATCATTCTAGTGCTGTGAAAGCTCTTCTAGGTCATGGAATTCCAACACTTCAATAAAAGGAACAGAGGAAATAAAGCTGAACAGAATCGAAGTACATATCTGTGAGGGGTACATTTATTTGAAACATTCTACTTCCTTCTGAATTCAACTATAACTGTGCTAGTTTCTAATGATAAAAGGAATAATAAATGGAAAATGGAATTAAGTCCAGTTTCATCCAATCTCGCTGAAACAGACGTAGCAAGTTAAAGATGTAAAATACAACAAATAACATTAACTTCCACTTTAACAGTGTGACTACACTTCTCTACCTATTATTTTTATCTTGACAGTAGCCTTGCTGTTGACAAGTCTTGAAGATGGGAAACACAAATCTAATCATATCTGTGGTACATTGACTCATGGTATGTGAATAGAAAGCAAGTGGAAATAGAGAAGAAGCAAACGCTTTTAGAACTCCCAGTTGTTCGCCTCAGTATTTTTTCCCAAATCAACAGCTTTTGATGCATTACAAATTGATAAATAACTGACATTAATCTTAGTCAATGCTAACTGCACGTTCTTTACTGTCACATGTGCTCCCCTCAATTTCAATGACAGCTCACGATCACAACGCAGCATTCACGGAAACGTGTCATTTGCTGGCAGAACGTTTTATAGCTCTGAGAAGAGTAGGTCTGGTTTTACTATGGTTTGGCACCTCCCACAACACCCTCCAGTTGGTGAAAACCCCGCAGTTCCATCTAAGTGTTATCCTTAATGTGAAAGAGGTATTTGAGTCAGTGCAAAATAAAACAAACAGCTTTTACCAAAATGTTGGTGTTGGTAACAGTTCAAGTGCCAGATGCTTGTTATCTGAACCCATGCCGTGCATAACAGACAGAGAAATGACTAGGATAAACGACTGGACCAGAAAATCTTTAGCAGGAAACCAAAGCATACACAGGCTGCAGTCTGGAATCATAAAAAAGGCTGCAATTGGACTTCATGAGTTCTATTGATTAAGAGTTCTGTAACGTCTCTTTCCTTGGTTGCTATGCATTAGTCGAGCCCCACCTGCCTGACCCCCATTCTCTGCATTAGCCTTTGGTCACATGAATACAAGAGAAACCACAGGGCTATTTCATAGCTGAATTCACACAGGAATTCTTTTAAGTACAGTGTCTCAATTTAAAGATAACATTACTGAAGAACCCAGAATACCATGAAAAATGCATATTGGAAAAATCAGGGCATGACTCTTCATAAATGAAACCAATGGCTTGATAAAAATAAAACCTCACTGGTGTGTTCCAGTCAGATGATTTGATTTTTTCTGATCTACAGGCTGCACTACCCTAAATCAATGATCGATTTTTATGTTGAGCACTGGCTAAAGAGGTTCATGCTGTGAAAAGCCACAGTCTGTGTGTGATCATGAGAATCACATACAGGTACAAGACAGAGTGAGACTTGATGAGTAAGTGGCTTTTGCTTAGTCAGAACCTGAAGGATCTTCATCAAGAACTTTGAAAACAACTAAGAGATAGCTTGACTTTGAGTGAAACAAAACCAAGAATTATTGTCATTATGTACACCCACAAAAAACCTGAGAGATTTCACATCTCCTCAGATGAACACACACACAGAGAAAAGGCTTTACCAACATTTATTTCAGGTGGGAAATCAGCCAGCTTTCTGAAAAAAATAACTCCTGATTTGCCTTCCATTTTCCTAAGTCATGTTTTGAGCCCATTTTAATGCATTTAAATAAATAAATAAATAAACTGCAACGTGAAGCAGTATAAATAAAAACAGCTGCTTCTTTTCTTAAAAGCTATGAAATGCTAGATAACCTGTGAATGACCCCTGCCCATATATGTGCCTTGCCAAGCCAGAGGATCAAACAAGGCTGTGCACTACTTTGAAAGCTGAGGCATCAGACATGCCTTGACAGATTTGTATTCACGGGTTACAACAGGATCCATGACATTTATTTCAATAGTAGCTGGAGCAATGGGCACAGAAGGAGCATGCAGCTCAACCTGGGAAATTAGGATGGATCTGTGTTTAAAAATTCCCTTTCTTCCTAAGAGCTGTTGAGGCAGATGCAGATCCTTGCTTTGGGGTCACACCATGTCAAAAGCTCATGGCAGAAAGACTACCTTTCTTCTCCCTCTCACCTCTTGTGGATGCTGCAGCCTCTGAGAATTTTACATATATCCTCAGAGATGCTTCTATGTGTCAGAGAAGTACAGCTGTAGACTCTAGAAAAAAATTCCCCATGGCCTACAAATTCAAATCCTTTTTTATGTAATCTATTTAATCTCCCATTAATGATAATCTCTACTATCAATGTGCCCAAACAGGGTCAATTTCTGCTGGATTTGCACTTCTTGCAAACCGAGCTGTATTTAATGAGGAGAAACACCCTGCTGTAGAAGATATTAGCAGTCTCCCTAAAACAAATAATAGTTACGAGACTCTGTAACTGCCAGGAACATTTCAAGATTGTGCGTTTTCTTCTTCCTTTGTGTCCTTTGCCTGGAGGAGAGTCCTGCCAGTTGAACATTATTTATTAATCAGGATATTATTGCCTTCTATACCTTGTAGGGAGACAGCATAGAAGGGCAGAAATTGCTGTGGATTTCTCTTACATACCCAAAAATACAAAAAGGGGGAAAAGGAAGAGATTACAAGCAAGTGTCTAAACCCTGACAGATCCCACCAGGCAAAACCAGGCAGCATTTCAGACACACAAGTCACTGCAGTTCAAACCACCATGTAACATATCTTGCTTGCACAAGGCTTGCAAACAGAGACACACACTGAAAATTAGGTTCCCTTTGCTGCTATGTTTTTAAATAAAACCTGCCCTGTACAGCTCCCGCAGTTAAGTGAAATGGGTAAGGTTCAGCTCTGCAAGAGATTTCCTTCTGCAGCACCACACTCCCTTAGCTCGCACTCACAGAGCAAGCAGGCTGAGGTACACCTGTAAGGGATGGTTCTCTCTGTTACTAAAGCAGAGACCGGGAAAAGAAAGCTACTGCCTTATTTATTTTTCTGATTCACTGACAAGTTTTATTCGTAATGACTCCCAGCCATCCGCCACCTGCACACCCACCCACCCACACGCACACATCCAATTTGCTGTTCTTCCCCGGATTTTGTCAATTCACAAGATCGGTTTGTTCTGCATATACTCTGCCCCAGGGCTCATCAGCAAATAGATTTAACGGACAAAATAAAGTTCAAAGGACTCGCTAACAAAATCCTCCAGCGGGATAGCCACATGTTATCATGCAGAAGGGAGCCCTGGGCTGTAAAAGCGATTCAGGTGGCAGCGTTCAATTGAACTGACATCCCTAGCAGAGGCACCTAAGAGTTAATGGAGGGAGTGGGGCTCCTCATTCTCTGTGCTGCAGCCAAGAGAACGCAGATGATGACTGCAATACAGCGTTGATTGAGCATTTCACTAAATACCACCGCACAAGTCGGGGTTTTTTTTGGTACGGATAGCGTTTGTCCTAGATAACCTTTACGAAAAGCTGAAAGTTCCCGCCCTAGGACCACGTTAATTTTGATATTTATCCCGAACCCTTCGGGGTGCGCCTGGCAGGGCTGCGAGAGCAGCCACGGCGCATCCCTCGAGCAGCTGCCCCCTCCTCTGCCGGTGCAGCGCGGCGGCGCAGCGGCCGCACACGGGAGCCGGGAAACCGCTCGGCTGCGGGTTCACAGGATAACCCCAGGCTCCTTCCCCGGGGAAGCAGGGCGGAGGGAGCTGCCCTCCGGGGTCCGCTCCACCCCGTATTTCCAGGGAAACGGGTGCGGGAAGTCGAAGCGGCTCGGCGGCAGAGAGACACGGGCACAACCCGCCCAGCTGCTTCCCCAGGAGCCGCCGCTGTCGCCGGATCACCGCTCGTCCCTGTCACCTCGGGCACACCCAGCACCTCCCGATCCCCCCGCAGCGGGAAAAGCTGGGCCGGGGAGGTAGAGGGGTGTCCGCATCTTTCCTAAAGTCACCTCCCGCGGCTGCCCCCGTCTCGCCCCGAATCCCACGATCGGGGAACTTGTCTGGGGAGGGGTGGGAAGAGAAGCGCATAAACTTTGCAGCTCTGCGGCTCCCCACGGAACAGCGACACCCCGGGAAAGCCACTCCTGCCCGGGACGCGGCGGCGACGGCCTCGGACCTCGCGGGGGGGAGAGGACGCGGGGCTCACTTACGGATTTTTGGGGCGGTGCCGGGCTCCGGCGCAGCGGTGGTAGACTCCTGGAAGGGCGACAAGGTCCAGGAGGGCGCCGAGTCGTGGACGTAGATCTTGTAGGAGGAGGTAGCGTGTGCCGCAGTGGGCCAGGCGGGCGGCGGGGCGCTGGGGGCGGCGGGCGGCGG
>WAAB01020798.1:0-44106 GCA_013389865.1 Piaya cayana | reverse complement strand
AGGGAGCCCGGCTCATGGTGGTGAGGCGGGGGCTGACGCGGCTGGGCGGCCGCGGCGTGGCGGCGGCGGCGGTGGTCTCGGCGCCGCGGGGGGGGGCGGTGGGCTTGGAGAGGAAGAACGGGTCCTGCCCCGCGCCCTCGTTGTCCGTCAGCTCGGCGGGGACGTACTCTTTGACGGAGCCCACCACGATCCACTTGAGCAGCATGAGGCTAAGCCCCAAGCCGACGAAGCCGATGAAAAGCGGCACGGCGCACAGCCAGGTCTGCTGCCGGTTCCAGACGATGCAGTCGCTGCAGCGCAGCTCCCGCGGCGGCCCCCCGGCGCCATCCCCGCCCGGACCCCCCGCCGCAGCCTCCGCCGCCCCGGGCGCCGCCGCGCCGGCGGCCCCTTCGCTCATCCTCGGAGCGGCGGGCAGCGCCGGGGCATCGGCGGAGAGAGCGGCGGGGCGGAGAGAGCGCCCCGCTCCGTCACGCCGCCGGCATCGCGCCCCGCGCAGCCTCCGCGCTCGGCGGGACGGCGCCCGCCTCCTCTTCGGCCTCCGCGCGCTCCTGTTCCTTCTGCTTCCTCCGCGTCGCGGCGATCGGCCTCCTCGCTCGATCTCCTCTCCCTTCCTTCACCCTTCTCCGCGACGACCAGCCTCCTCGGGTTATTTTATTCCAAGCGCGCAGTTTCGGCGGCGGGCAGGCACATTCCTTCACATTCACGCTCCTTTCTCTCTCTCTCCCTCCCCTTTTTTTTTTAATTTCCCCCTCTCCCCTCGAGGCTAGGGGGGATCTTTCCGTCTTTTCCTTCCTTCTTCTCCTCGCTCCCTCCCCCGCCCGCGGCGCAGAAGCCTTCCCCCGGCTGCGCGGTGGGGAGGAGGCGGCTGCGCGCACTCGCGCGCAACCCGCGCCGGGATGATGGAGAGAGAGAGAGGGAGGGATGGAGAGAGGGAGGGATGAAGGGGGGGGGCGGCGATCCGCGGGTGGGGCGGCAGGCACAGCTCCGCGCGGCTCCTCCGCGCTAAGTCCGGCCCGGCAGCCAAACTCCAGCGAGGCTTCCCGAGGGAAAAAGCCCAAAAATCCACATAAACGCACCAAAAAAAAAAAAAAAATAAGGCCCGGAGGGGGCAGCGGCGGCAGCGACCCAGTCGGCAGAAAAATACAGATCCGGCAGATAAACGGGCGCGGAGAAGGCGGCTCCTGGCGAGCTCGCAGCTCCCGGTCAATTGTGCATCCCTAGCGCAGCGCAGGGGAGGCAGCTCCGCGCACCAAGTGAGGCGCCTCCCACCAACGCCTAATGGTGGTTTCTTAATGCGCACAAGATAAATAAATGATCCGGGCAAACCCCTTGGGAGGGTGTATGCTCCGGCTAGAGGGCCCGAGGAAAGGAAGGAAAGGGATGGAAAATAAAATGGAAAGGGGAGGGAGCGCCTGAGCCCGTCCTGGGGTGGGAACCCAGCGGGATGCGGCTCTGCTCCCGAGGAAGATGGGGCGGAGAATTCCCAGCCACCGGGCAAGGGGTGAGGGGTGTTTCGACGCTGATGCTGACCGGTGACCGGCAATAAACAGCATTTTGTTGGCGGTGTTGTTTCTAGAAGGGTTTTCCTAAAGGAAAGCCAAAACCACCAGAGACCTGCAGCAAAATGTTAGACCTTCTCCAAGCCGGGGCGGGGGGGCCAGTCGGTGGCACTTCGGGGGGCTGCGGTACTCGGGATGCTGCCGGACAAGTTGCGACGTTAAAACTACTCCAGATTTTTTTATCTACTCCAGAACTGAGGTCCAGGTGTGCTGTCACTCACTGGACAAGGTATTTAAACAGCAGGGGTGGTCACCAAAGGGTTAGCAGTTGTGGGCCCGAGGTCGGCTTCACTGTCAAGATCTAGCAAATGATCTATAAATTTATATACGTACAGGTGTTTTTAACCCTTTCTTCTGAACTATTACCTCATCAGTGTAGTTTCCTGATGTTGGCATGTAATTTCCAAGTCATGTATTTAAAAGGATATTGATATGGAGTAGTTCAGCAGAAAAGTTGGAAACAAACTGAAATACATTTGTTCTGCATAGATAATGTGAAGGGGCTGGAGAACAAGTCTGATGAGGAGCAACTGAGAGAACTGGGGTTGTTTAGCTTTGGGAAGAGGAGGCTGAGGGGAGACCTTATTGCTCTCTACAACTACCTGAAAGGAGGTTGTGGAGAGGAGGGAGCTGGCCTCTTCTCCCAAGTGACAGTGGACAGGACAAGGGGGAATGGCATCAAGCTCCACCAGGGGAGGTTCAAACTGGACATCAGAAAACAAATTTTTACCAACAGGGTCATTGGGCACTGGTACAGGCTGCCCAGGGAGGTGGTTGAGTCACCTTACCTGGCGGTGCTTAAAGACTGAGTGGATGAGGTGCTTAGGGACATGGTTTAGTGATTGATAGGAATGGTTGGACTTGATGATCCTGGAAGTCTTTTCCAAACTAGTGATTCTGTGACAGACAAATATGGAAAATAGAAGCTCGCAACCAAAATATATCTGCTAGAATTTTTCTTCAAAATGACTGTTAAGTAGCATTTATAATGCAATATTAAAATGACATCAGCTAGACATCTAGATCATTGTCACTGCAAGCAATCCAGCTGGAGTTTGGCGGCTTCTCTAAGATGGGTCTTTGCTAACAGCTATCAGGAAACACTGTGAAGGTGGCTTACCATATAAGTGTGCTTGTTCACTTTCTCATTAAAAAAGCGCTTTGGCATTGGAGAAGATGAATATATGTGTTTCTAATCCTTTGATGAAGAGGCAAAAGGATTAGGAGAAAGCATTCAGGAACAACCACATGAGTGTTGCCCAGTACACAAAATGGATGTCCAGTAAAGCAAACAAATGAGCAAGGCAGGGAAGTCTTGGGAGTCTTTGTCACTGATTCTGTGGAGTTGGGGTTTTCTTATGAAAACTAGAACCCAGTGGTTTAAATGATCAGTGCTTGTCCTGCTCAGTCCTCACCCTTCCTTGCAAACTAGGAATACCTTGGTCCTGCTCTGGCCTTTGCCTTGCCTGTACACATGTCCTTTTGCTCTTGCCTCTTCTGTAACCACATTGTTGTTTTCTAAGCTCCATATGAGTAATTCTTTGTATTTCTCATATAATTTGTACAACCTTCTTGGGAGAACAGAACACAACATAAATGTTTTACAACCCTCACGAGGCAGAGCTTCTATTTTTCTCACAACTGTGTCCTGAAGTCATTCAGTGCTTCATCTGTTTAAACTGCATTTCTTCTCCCAGTAAGATTTTCAGGCTTTCATCTCCTAAAATTTGTAATGGTTGTAATGGAAGACATTAGGATGTGATACCATTAAGATGATTCAAGTGTAGCCATTTCATTGTTTAATATTGAAAGACTTCCCGTACTATGAGTAAAGATTTTCAGGCTTGTTTTCTTACGATTTCCCATTCTTATGATTGAGGTTTGACAAACTATTCTTGAAATTGATTGTGAAGTGCTTTCAATATGCCTTACTTACATGAATTACTTAAAAATGGGTATTCCCCTGATAAGTTAATGAACATCTTACCATTGACTATTATCGTCTATGAAGAAAGGTCAAAAAATATGAAATGGCGTGGATCTTGATACAGGAAACTGAAAGCAGCTTTCCCTTAACCCCACAGTAAATGCAAATATATTTCAAATAGGTTATCCTTTAGTTAAGAAAAAAGAAGCCATGCACCTAGACAGACACCTGAGCACAGGCAATGGAAGGAGACTGCTTCCTGTAATAATTTAGTGATAATTTAAAATGTTCTGATGTGTACAAAACCACAAAATCTGAATGCTTCTAGATTATTTCTCTATCCTCAAAAATTAATATTCAAATCATAATCAGTTTCTCAAATCAACCCACTCTTGTTAAACTCAATCTCTTAAGTGCATTAATTCTAATGTATTTGGTGAATTTCACTTGCATTTCTTCCTACTCATTCTGTATCGTAGCCTAACTCAGTTATCTTTTCTGGAAATATGATTACCATGGTCAGAAAACAAAAATATAATTTAGTTTTCTTGACTTACTTATCTTCATAATGTGCAGAGACATCTTTAGTACCTCCTTGAGGACATCTGGGGCTGGGACAGAATAGAATTATTAATCTGCGGTGGAGTCAGAAGTGGTGTTTTCTTAAGGACCAGTGTGACACAGACAACAGATACACTGGTTATGTATGTACTGCTGTGTTTGTCACAGGATGGTTACATTTTGTCTGTGCAACAGGTACTCACAAGGGTGCTGATCCTGATGACTTCACATATGCCTCTGTACAGCCACATAGCATTCAAATAGCGAAGTGTAATAAGTGATTCAAGGAGTTAGATTTAGTTTTAACTGTTATCATGGGATTGGTCGAAGAAATCTCAGGGCAACTATGCTCAGGACAGCCATCAAAGAAAAAACTTGCAGTTGGAAAAGAAGACCCTATTGGATTCACGTCCATTTCATCACCAAAACAATATGCTTGTGAGATGCCCGTATTTCAATCCCCTCCCCCCCCCACACACACAGGAGCATTTCTTTCCTTCCCAGCTTTACAAAATCTCTGAAGATATTGTTTGTTTTTCGTGTTAACCTTATCTGAGGCTTCGAGCAACAAAACCTCTGTAGCTACTTTGCTTTATGGTCTGACCAGCATGAATAGCATAGATGGCCTCTCAAAATTGTGCTGGAGTATCTGACTGCATTTACTGTGTTCTGGCAGTTTGGCAATTGGACATGACATACAAAACAAGATTTCAGAAAGAAAGGTTGCTGGAGTTGGGGCTGGCAGTATCAATAGGTGTTACACGGCTGGGGTATTTTCCCAAACTAGAACATCTGAATATTCTTTACTTTATTCTTCCTTTTGGCTCTTATCTCCAGCTCAGCTCCAACATGTGTGTCCCTAATGGCTGATTCACAGTCAGAGAAAACCTTGCTTTTTGTCCGAGGTCAGCATGTGACTATTCCTTCTTCCATGTGAAGCATATAAATAGCGCTCCATTGATGCCATTAACCAGTGTTCAGAACTAAGCCACTCTGATTGCTAAAATAGCCATTAGGCAAGACAAATAGACTTCACTTCATTCAGCTAACATTGTCGAGAGACTTGAGCTATATACCTGTGCATAATGGAGAGCCCAAAGTGTTCCATCTTGTACTTTTACAGAGAATGTTATGAAGGCTTCTGGTAGCCTGCAGGAACAGTGCAGGTTGCAACAAGTGAGAAATCCATTGCAGAGTTCAGAAGCACAGCAGCCATTTGAGATGTTAGCAAGCTGCCAGACAGCACTTTGTCAGTCTCGTATAGGTGTGAGATGAGTGACAGTTAATTTTGGGATAAGGAGAAGAGTCTGCTGTCTCTCCCTGAAGTATAAACTCTGAATAACAATCGTTTAGCTAAATTAATTGGATAAAATACACATACACCCTTTGATGTGGTGCAAATGTGCTGATTCCTCCTCAAAAGTCAGCATGTCCTCAGGTTCTCAAGTGTAGCGTATTTGCAAACACCAGGCCTGCCACTAAATATGTGGAATTACACTTGAACGTACGCCAATGAATATATACAATTCAAATATTTATCTTGGCATGGTTCATAATGATTAACTGAAATACATCATGACATTAGCAAAAACTCCCACACCCCAAATCCTACAAAACATGTTTCAATCAGGAAATATTAATAAATAAATTCTTCCAAGGAAAGTATTCTATTAGTAAATAACCAAAATCCTAAAGGCCTGACTTTTTATCAAGCCAAATTCTCAATATTCCTCACTTCTAGCTAACCATAAATTCTAAGGATTTCAGTGGGAGAAATTCTGTTTGGCAAAAGTGTAATCGAATTAATTTTTTAATTCTGATTTTAGTGGTATTGTGTCAGTCCCTTAAGAACACACTTAATAACGATTACAGATTGAGAAATGTAGAGCCTGGTCTTAACAATGCCCTTGTGATATGCTGAAGCCACTGCAACCTAACAGAAATGCGTGTATTACTCTTCAAGACTTTGTAACCCCAGAGATTTTTTCCAGGAATATAAACTTAGGATACCAGAGGAAGAAATATCTGAAAGCAAATACAGAAAATACCATCAAAAGGCCTTGCACCAAAGCACAATGATGTCAGCAGAAATCTTTCAGTATACTGTGCTCTATCTTGGATTGAGGCCTAAATCTAAATTCAAGTCTTTCCAAGATTTAGGACAAAATGATGACAACAGCAAGTGAGGAAGCCTATAAAGCAATTATCATCAACAGACAAGAAAGTTGAAATTATTTACTATTATGACTCACTTCCAACTTTTTTCCAGAAACTCTGTACTTTTTCCATCCCAATTAAGACACCCAATCCCAATTAATCAGACAGAAAGTGAGTATGTACTATATTTCAGACTTGGGCATAGAATGTTTTGGGTTGGAAGGGATCTTAAAGATCATCCAGTTCCAACCCCCCTGCCATGGGCAGGGACACGTCCCACTGGATCAGGTTGCTCAAAGTTTCATCCAGCCTGGCCTTGAACACCTCCAGAGATTGTGCAGCCATGACTTCGCCAGGCAACTTGTGCCAGTGCTGTCCCTGCATTCCTTGATAAAGAGCCCCTGCATAGCTTTCTTGTAGCCACCTCTAGGTACTGGAAGGCTGCTCTAAGGTCTCCCTGGAGCCTTCTCTTCTCTAGACTGAACAAGCCCAACTCTCTCAGCCTGTCCTTGTATGAGAGATGCTCCAGCCTCATGATCATAATTTTTGTGGACTTGCTCTAGGAGATCCCTGTCCTTTCTGTGCTAAGGACTCCAGAACTGAACAGAGTATGTTCCTTTTTCTTTTTGAAATTGTTTGCTGCCCCACATAACTTCTACTCAGTGCAGAGAACATTACTGCTGGGTGTTGCTTGCCATGGATCTGCCTGTGGATAGTGTCACATTATCTCAAGGAATAATTAATGAATGTCTAAATAACTTTAGTTCTGCTCTCCATTGCAGAAATTTCCATCTTTGAAGAGAGGTCACAAACAAACTGTTGTGTCTGCAGTAGTCTCCATATGCTACCAAAGGGGCAAGGCGGGTAAGTTGTAAACTCTTAAAATGCACCTGAGAGAAAGACACGTACTTGGCTGGGTCATAATTTACCCAATAGCCGCTGGGATGGGCAGGTCAGCAGCCTCCAGATAATGGGTGCTCCATGGTGTTGGAGGCACAACCCTGGAAGCTCCTCCACTAACAGGTCTGAAGCATCCAGCAAACTCTTTCAAAGTTTCCCCTGGAAATTAACCCAAAGTAACAGAGACTATAAAATGTAAGAAGAGTGTGAGGCATCCACATACATAGTTTCACCTGTTTCAGTTTCAGAGATGAATGCCTTTTAAGTCTTAAGGGCAAGGCAAATAGTGCATCTCTAGATGTCTTTGAACTAAGTCTTAAATTGATGCCTTTTCTAGAACTACAATTATTTACTAATATTGATGTTTTTTAGACTTGTTTATCTTTGTAAATAAAATTGCCTTCTGTTGGTCTTTGGGTAAACAGCACACTCATTGTAGCTGCTACATTAAAAAGAGAGATTTTATATTAAAATAAATTATTTAAAATATTTTCTAAAGTTATTACAGTGACCAAAGTCAAAAGCGGGGCTATAAAAGCACCAGAAATCTATATTAGAGGGAAGAATATAATAGCACTGGAAAAAGTAGAACTTAAAATAAATTTAGTGCTCTCATAATGTCCAAAGTTGATAGGAGCAGAAAGAGATTAAACATCCTCATAAGTCCTAGCAATTAAATTCAAAAGGACTGGCTTCTCTGCCAAAAATGATCAAATACATGACCACTCGGGCAAAATATTGCTGCATATTTTAACACATAGAAAAACGGTGACAAGAGAAGTGGATATGAATGATTTTTTTACTTTAGTGTAGATTCTAGGGAAATTAACTTGGAATTGTTACTTTCTTCACATTATTAGCATACATCCAGAAATTTATTTTTACCAGAATGTTTTAGGTGCCAAATTTTGAAATCTTGACCTTGAATTGTTCAAGGGTAGCAATGCCAAACGACACTGACCCACACTTTCCATGCTGTAACAGGCTGGCTCTCCCATAGTTGACAGAAGCTGGTCCCAGCTTTCAGCCTCAGAGTTTTAAAAGTAGACATTTTTTTAAAGAAACCTGTGATTCTACCTTAAACTAATTATATACCAACACACAAATCTATGTTTCCCCTTGCTAACACTGTAGTTATTAACATTTATTTGTCCAAGGGAAAACTAGAGATGAATTAGTTAATCTAAATCCCAGATAGTAATTCTGAATTGTAATACTGTATTGCTTTATGTGTGCTATGAAGACATCAATGCACAGCCCTCATCATCAGAGTTATTCTGTAGCATTCAATAATCAGGGATTTAACATTTAATAAAAAATACTAAACTGATAACAACATACCTTGGATACTTTCATGTTTTAGTAATAGTAGGCATAATAAAAAAGGGGATGTAAGTTTTATTGAAAGAGTTTGTTTGGTTTTTTAGAGTTCTTTTAGTTTGGTTGGTTGGGTTGGTTTTTTTTGCTAGCTAAGCTAGCTGGCTAAATCAAACAAGCTTTCAGTCACACAAGGCTTTCTTTAGTTTAAACTCTTTCTTTGACAGAATCACAAAGTTGGAAAAGACGCCCAAGATTATCAAGTCCAACCGTTCCTTTCAACCACTAAACAGTGCCCCTCAGCACCTCATCCACCCATCTTTTAAACACCTCCAGGGAAGATGATTCAACCACCTCCCTGGGCAGCCTGTACCAGTGCCCAATGACCCTTTTGGTAAAAATTTGTTTTCTGATGTCCAGTTTGAACCTCCCCTGGTGGAGCTTGATGTCATTCCCCCTTGTCCTGTCCGCTGTCACTTGGGAGAAGAGGCCAGCTCCCTCCTCTCCACAACCTCCTTTCAGGTAGTTGTAGAGAGCAATAAGGTCTCCCCTCAGCCTCCTCTTTCCAAGGCTAAACAACCCCAGTTCTCTCAGCTGCTCCTCATAAGACTTGTTCTCCAGCCCCCTCACCAACTTTTCCCTACAAAATTGCAGTTTTTATGTCACTAACAGGTTTGAAGGGAGAGCGGCCATGATTTTGTAACTATTTATGCATGCACATGTATAAATGCAGTGTGTGTGTAAATGTAGAAATATATTTCAGAAGGAAGATGTTAAAGCTGTAGAGTGAACAGAATACCTACCCTGGCTGAGGAACAAACTGCTCCAACTTGCCCCATTTGTTACCAAAGTTAACACTAATCAACTGCTAAACGGAGTTATACAGCTCAGTCCCACATACAAATACACTTGTGTAAATCTTCCTGGTTCTAGAAACAATACAATACAGAATCACTTTATTAAATTGTATTTTAATGTCAGGTTACATGTCCATGACTCACCAAGGCTATTCTGGCAGTAAGAAATTGAAGTGAATCTTTTACTGTCAGCTGGGTTGCTCAGAGGAATCCCTAAAAAAAGAGACAGCTATAAAATGGGATTTTTGAGAACAAAATCATGTGAGCTCCCAGTCACAAAGCTGAATCAGAATTCTTGTTTCTCTTTGCTATGCAAAATGAAGATTTTTATTTAAAACAGCTGTCAGCAAAGGCTAAGTGGCTAGACTTCATACATTGTTCAGCTATTGTCTTGTTCTGTGCCCATCCACATTTTCCTTCATCTCTTTTGGGAAATTGAACTTATTTTAGTGGGGAACCTCTTGAGTCAATGTGTCTATAATCAGGGAATCAAGCTTAGCAGAATGGTAGGTCTGTATTCAGAAGACAGAAATGAAGATTTCAAAATTTGTTGCTCTATCTCTGATCATCCAAACTTGGGATCAGGAAATCATGGGTGTCCCCAAGATCTCCACGTAAGTTTCTATTAATATTTCTTCACTTCCTATATTTCTACACTAGAATGTAATACAAAATAACAACAACCACGATGCAGCAAATACATTGTTAAAATGTGAATGCTTTAAGTCTTCATTTTCAGTGTTTATTCAGACATAGAATCATGGAATCAGTAAGACTGGAAAAGTCCTCTGAGATCATCCAGTCCAGCTGTCAGCCCAACACCATCGTGCCTACTAAACCATGTCCTAAAGTGTCTTGTCTATGTGTTTTTTGAACACCTCCAGGGATAGTGACTCCACCACTTCCCTAGGCAGCCTGTACTAGCACTTCGCCACTCTATCAGTAAAGAAATTTTTTTCTTATATCCAATCTCAGCCTCCCCTGGCACAACTTGAGGCCATTTCTTCTCATCCTATCACTTGTTACTTGATTGAAGAAACCAGCACTTTCCTCACTATATATATGTCTTCTATAAAGCACCAGTGTCAAAAGCGCTACAGGTCATCTATTGTCATGAAAATCACCAGTCAATTGCATGAATTCTGTATAAACCTAACTTTCGCAACATCAGGTGCCTGAAAGCAAAGATTAACTGAATTTCTATAATTTTAAAAGTCAACATTTTTTTTGTCCTTGAGCTTTTTTGCCCTCCATATTGCATTTTCATATGCACTTTGAGCCAGACTCCAGTATGTGATCAGGAGGCAGATGCATGTTTTAGCTGACCATGATTTGGTTTTTTAAGAGGTTGCAAGAAACAATGCATAGTATAAATTTACCTTACATAACTGTGTTCATGCCATGAATGAAGAAAAACTTGGACTGTTGATGTTACTGCCCTCTCTCTAAAGGCAGGGAAAAATCACCTTATAGGTTTCATTATTTCTGCACTCTTGAGGGTGTGCCCTAGATTCGGCTCTTCTAAACTGAGTCCTGAAATTCAGCATCTGTTTCTCAGTCCTGCTGTGCAACAGGCCAAGCTGTACAGGCACCTACAAGAAACTTTCCTCTAGCAACTTATGACAAACAACTTTTAAAATAAAATCTGCCCCTAAAAATTAAATATGTTGTATATAATTGCAAAAGTATGCACAGGCATGTATACAAAGAACAGAAATTCTATAACCTTTGGTCTCAGAAAACTTATTGCATCCTACAAACACTGGAATATCTTAGTTGGTGTAAATCTATCCTTCAGAGTCAATGTCTTCATTCATTGTTTTTGTGCAAACTGTCCTTAAATAGTGACCTGCTTTTCAACTCTAAAACAAGGAAGCCTTAAATGATTAAGGATACTTTCGATAAAGCAGTGATGTGATTTTAATCACTTCCCCAGTAACCATGAATTCTTACAAAGTAATGCCCAACAGGGTGTCTTGCCTCTGGTCCTTGCTTCATCTGACACTTGTTCATCCTAAAATCTTTTGACTGAGTTAGAAAAAAAATCAAGGAGGCAAATGTATACGTGTAGCTAATAACATACACGCAGCTTGATTTCCTCCCCAGCACATTGCTTACATACACAAGTGAGATAAAAATTGCTGCTAAGATGAAAAGTGCTTTTCATCTTAAGACCTGATTTCCTATCACATAAAACTTTCTAGAAGTATGTTCCTTTTGAGATATATATTTGCAATTTCAACGCTAGCAATGTCAGCCAAAGTGGGAACTTTGAAGGAAACATTAAGTTCAATCAGTGCAATCATTAAAGTTATGCAAATGGAAAAACACATTCCTCCTTTTAAAGCATTGCTGCATTTTAGTTGCAATTGTAAGATTCAAGAAGTGAGGATGGCATATAAATGTCAAAAACTTGACAGCAACATAGGATGAAATCGAGTCCCAGCTGTGGTCAATAGCACAACTTCTCTGTATTTGAACAGGAACATGATTTTACTTATAATCTTCACAGAGCAACTGAGAACTGCCTCAAGTTTAGAAGCGAAACTGTTATGATTACTTGTCTGGAGGAGCAGACAACAAATTTTCACTGTGTGCTACCAGCTCAGGAATTTCTGAAGCAAAACGCACTAAACCAAAAGAGTGATATTAAGGCAGATTTGTACTACACATCATATGATGTGACTGTTACTACGTTTTGACAGTACTCATTGTCTTGCTTAAAGGAAGCAACACAAATGCCAAGTTCCTTGTCATGAGACCATGGTGGTGCAACAGCAGTGTTCTCCAAGAGGAACGGTTTTCCTCTGATTTTAGTGTTGCTTGTTATTTGGCAGCTATCATTATCCATTTCAGACATACAGAAAATGAGCTGCATGAACAGTGAGGAAACCTCCTTCCTCCTGCCTTGTTCAGGATATGTGCTAGAACATATTCCCCATAAAGCCAACAGTAACGTTCCCTGCCTAACTGGAGTTCTTTGAGTGCTGGCATGGGAGCTACCTTCCCCACAGCATTCCATGCCTTTACTTACTGAATCAAATAGATTTTTAATTAGAAATTATTTTCTTCATTGAACACCAGTAAAATAAGGAGTAACACCGTTTAATTAACTATATACCTCTTTTTCTGTCATCTTATTACAATAAGATTTCTAGTTTGGCAGTCACCTTTGAAAGTGAGCCGTACATTAGGTACTTGCCTTTGCCACTTCTTTATTTTTAAAAACCGACACAAACAAAAAAAAAAAAAAACAAAAAAACAACCCCTCCTTTTGAACTCACTCTAAACAGAAAAATTCTGAATGACATATTTTTAAAAATTATTGTCATAAAATGTCACCTATGGCAGGGCAGTAATTTAGAGTCAGATGTTTCACACTAAGTATATTAAATTAAAGAGCTCTTTCTTATTTATATAGAATATTCTACATTCTTCTTATCCAACTTCCTCGAACCCTGCAATTTAGTCAAGCAAATCAGATAAAAGTCACACTTACTGTAAGAACCAAATGATCATGTTCCTACACAATTTGAATTACCTGTTAGCTCATGAGTGGCCGTGCTGGCTATGTTTAGAAAATTACCAGAGATTTAGATGGCTCAGCTTTAAATGGTTTTTATAGCCCTCTTCTCTGCAAATCTTGAGAAACGTTAAGGAGATATATCTAAGGCCATGGCAGCTGGAAATCAAAACCAACCAGAAAGATAGATAGGGGGGAAAAAAGAGCAGATTCAAACAGAGAGCAAGAGGAATTACAATCTCTTCTTTCTTCTGAACATATGAAGGTCAATTTTTATTTTCGAATAATTTATAATGTACTGGGAGACAAAGAGTATGCATTTTTATTCTAATTTGTTTTTCTTTCAAGTTCAAAATCATCAGCAAAGAAAATTACACTAATTGCAATGCTTTGCATACAAATAGTGATTACAGCTTAGTGGATTGTTAGGACACAACACCACACAACTTATTAGATCAAATTGAGTGACACCTACAGCATACCATTCTTTTCAGTGCAGATAAATCAAGTTAAGCTCTCTCAATAAACTTAAATATTTATGACCAAAATGTTATGGGTGTCAAACCTATCAGGCACCAGTTACCTGGGCCTTGACTCAGAACGATGAAATAATCATAGGAAAAAACTGTCACGATGTAGGATGGCATTAAAAACCAAAAGCAGCAAAATCAATTTTAATTAGTTCCCAAAGAATGAATATGTAGAGACAAAAACCCTTTCTCCAATACATTAATACAGCTTATTTTTCCCATGGTTAGTTTTATGGAATTCATCAAAGGGATGCTGAGTGGCTGAAAAGGTGCACATGAATGCACTGAGGTAGTGGATTGCATACAGAAGTATTTCTACATTTCCAGAAATTTTCTATGTGGGTTTGGTTTTTTTCTAAAATATTCTCTTATAGAGTTAAATACAAACATCTGGAGGACAGAAAAACTCTAAGGTTGTACATTTAGGAGGAAGTATTTGATCATACTATTTATGGCCAAATTAAAATTGTCCATGGGGAAAAAAAAATGGACACTTTATGTACTAGAAATTGTAATTTTAAAACTTTTAATTAGATTCTACTTATAATAGTTATATTTTGGTAGTATTTTACAGATATGTGGTATCATAGCAGAAATTAGCTGAGCTCTGACCCATTGTTTGAAAACAAGTGCCATTTTTCTAAAGCTAAATTACAGTGTATGTGTTTTCCTGAGGAGCAGAACACAAATCTAGCTAGTGGCAGAGATTGCAGGTTATGCATTTTTATTTTGTTTCCTCTAAATTTTAAATTTCTGGCTTTTAATAGAAAAATAATATTCTGTTGTTATATGCCAGTGATGACAGGATAATGGATTAGGTCAGGCACAGTCTGTATATGAGTGGTTGAGACAATGAGAAACAAGTAATCTCTTCCACCACTTTTGCATGTCTTGTATCCTGTAAAGCATTTTCTTCAGCCTGAAATATTTTCTAGTTTGTAGGCTATGGGTATTATATACAGTGCTTTGCTCATATACCTTTATCTTAATTTATTAATAATTCCTGTCAGTCATAAAACACTCCAAAGTGTTAACGCTTGAATAGTTTTGAGATGTAGCTGAAAAGCACTTTAAATACTTTCTAATAGTCATACCTTTCTTGACAAGTTCTACACAGATAGGGTGCTCATGTGGACTATTCATACTATATGTCCAACTCAAGGCAAGTAAACCTTCTCAATTAACACTGTGGTATCAGCACAACTGTTGGAAAATTCAAGATTTCCAACGGCATTGTAAAATGCACAGTGTGTTTTAAGGAGAGGTGGAGGTAAGTGTATGTAACTAGTGCCTTTTTGCATGGGTGATGGATTTAAAAAAACATACTATAACTTTCTCTCACCACCTGGTATATAAAATGGTATTTCTTTCCTATAAAAAAGTTGGTATTGGAACTGTAATATGTATATGTATAACCAAATTTCAGCCTTCAGAAGGCGCTGAGTTAAATCAGCATTTCTGCAGTACTTGTATGACATACTAACTCTACAAGCAGTGCTGTTGAGAAGTGTGTCATGGGCATTCTCAGCAATGCTGCTAAAACAAAAGACAGGTGAAACAGTGACATGTTGAGGACATGAATAACTTTGATGATCAATAATTTTTAAAATATTAGTTTGTTTATTTATTAATGTAGTTTGATTGACTTTTTCTTAGTAGAAAGAGTGAATGTGTGGATTAATCAGGATTCCAATGATCTGTATAGATGATGAGGGAATCCTTGTCAAAGCTCCTGGGTGGACTGTTAATATGCCCACAGAAGCCATACAGCTCCACTACAACTCCAGCAGACAGAGAGCCCTGAGGTTAGCAGAAGGAGGTTTTAGCTATTTATAGAAGACTAGAAATCAGCAGAAAAAAAAAAAAAATAGAGGAAGGAAACCTAGCAATAGAAGAATACTCTGAAAGACTAGCTGTTATTACAGAGATGGAATTCTGCTGAATCAATCTCTTGGCTTCACCAGTAGACTGATACCTTTTAAAAAAATGCCACAGGTGAGACAAGAAGTTGATGATGGATTGAGTTTCCTAAGCTTTTACAGTTTGCTTTTGATAATGTGTTGCTAAATTTAGGAGTAATAACAGTTCGGTGGGTGTTTTTGCTTTATACTGAAAAGCGTCTGATAATGGTAGTAAATGAGAAGCACATTTCTTTGGAAATAACGTAACCAAATAAGAGGGCTGCAGAAAATCAGTTCTACAGCTCTACATGAGTTTGGAAAATCTAGATGAAGTCCTTTTCCCACTAACCCACAAAAGTCAGTCTGGTAGCTGTTAGCATCAAGTGCTAGGATACAGAAGAGTCTGTCAAAGTGCATTTCATTTAAGGAGCTGTGGGCAGAAAACCCTGCCACAGCCATGTATCAGTCTACAACGGCAATGCTGGTTGTAGAAAACTTCCAGGGCTGGGCAGTGACTAGAATTTTACATGGAAACAGTTTTCTTGGTTTCACTGTAATTGGTCCCAGGCTTAAGATTAAACTTAAGCTTATGTACTTAATTTACCTAATTGCCTAGCTGTATGAGGTCTCTGTACTTAAATGGTTAGCATATCATCCTGACAGGCTGTAAGCTATAGTTTTATATCAATGCATAAATGTAAAAGTATTGAGGTATAGTCTGTCACCATGGGACATGGCAGCATAATTTACGCATCCATTATGCAGCTGCAAACACATAGATCCATATAATCCTGAGGAACTGTATCCAAGCTGTCTAGATTTTAGCCAACGCTACCCATTTATCCTTAAACCACTTGTGTTAATATTGGCTTAAGACACTAAGAAAGTGTGTTTGCCAGAGGAATGCTAAAGTCATCTAACTGGACATTGTGTATGCCTTCTCAATATCAAGACAAAATTCTCTTTCAGATTGCAATCTTCTGTCCACAGAGGCAAGTACAATTTTGCCACATAACTATAATCATAGTGCCCAAGTTAAATGCTAATGTAATAATCTGGGAAACAGTGCTATCCTATACATCTAGAAAGAGCTTTCGATGCTTCCACAGAATCAGGGATGAGGCTCCCTGCCCTCAGAAAGCAGCTCCTGAACCCTGTGAACCCACAGCTCTAAGGTGCAAGTCTCAGACATGAGCTCAGGGCAGAGCGATACTGCAGTTTGTTCACCCTGTTAACAGACTCTCCAGTTGCTAAAGATTTAACCGTGCACAGACATAGGCCGAAGTACAGAGGGGACATGTAATGTGTGGGTTCAGGAGGGTGTCATTATGCATGGCTTCATCACACATTGTGCGCAGCGGCGGCTAATGGAGTTTTCCTGTTTGACTCATCAGCGAGGTGATGCCAAGTACAGTTCAGCTGTTTGTGAGTTGTGTCAGAGCACTATGAAATGCAATGATAACTTTTCTTGTAGGTTTTGCCGCGTGCCTATCAGATCTGTAATATTTCTTCTTGTATGCTGCCAACACATTTTTTATATGGTGTCAAGTATACCTGGCAAGTTGTACCTAATACTGAAGGCATTTCTTTGTCAGACACTCAGATTCTTCTGAAGGCTTTTACCATTTTCCTTCCTTTCCCTCTCTTTTCCCTTTTCCACTTCTTTTGTTTCTTTGGTTGGGGTTCTAAGTGCCTGGTCTGCAGCACATGAAACAGAAGAGGTTAATTGCTTTCTTGGACACTGGGTGGATTCAGTACCTTAAACACCTCCAGGGAAGGCGAATCAACCACCTCCCTGGGCAGCATATTCCAATGCCTAATGACCCTTTCCGTAAAAAACATCCTCCTGATGTCTAGCCTAAATCTCCCCTAGTAGAGCTTGAGGCCATTCACCCTCGTCCTGTCCCCTGTCACTTGGGAGAAGAGGTCAGCTCCCTCCTCTCCACAACCTCCCTNCTCCTGGCAGCTTTCTAGACAGACTTCTCCCAGTCTGTAGCTCTGCATAGGGTTTTTGTGCCCCAAGTGCAGGACCTGGCATCTGGCCGTGTTCAACCTCATGCCATTAGACTCAGCCCAGTGGTCCAGCCTGTTCAGATCCCTTTGCAGAGCCTCCCTACCCTCCAGCAGATCGACACTTCCACCCAGCTTAGTGTCATCTGCAAACTTGGTAAGGGTACACTCCATTTCTTCTGTGCCATTTCTACTCCTGTTACAGGCCTTTAGCAGAAACTCCAAGATTCAAGAAGTGACCATCTAATCACAGACAACGAACAAACCAAAAAGATAACCTGGAACAATCATTTGTATTTAAAAAAAAAAAAAGAAGGTTTTATGTACTTTGAATTAAAATTGGAAAGTAGATTTGATCCAAAAAGAGGAATGTTATTCTCATTCCAATACAGGTAGTTTAATTCTTTGGCAGGGGGCAAGGGCTTTTACTTCCAGGACTGCTAATAGTTTCCTTGAAGTGGCCCTGGCTCAGTCATTTCGAGGTTTTACCTTGAGGTTCTCTACCTCCAGACAACTTCATTCACATGGCCAGGGCCAACACATGAGACAACCCAAGGCTTGATGTCCACCGAAAAGCTTAACCCACTGGCAGAAATATTGCAATCCTTGGTTTACAGCTCAGTTCTCTGATCACTTCTACATTTCCTTTGTGAAAGCTCCTGACATCTCTGAGGCTGGGCTGCAAAACAGAAAGATCAAGTGCCTTCACAGCTCCATTCCCATTTTGTTAGTAGAAGGTCACAAGGTGCAACTGTCGCACACAGACATTCCCTGCACAATCAGTTGTCTATGTTGGTTAGAACTTCAGACTTTTGTATTGCACAAATAATTATTGAGCATTTACTGGAACAGAATTAGAACGTTATCTAAGCCAGACACTGCTCTCCAGTCACTATATAAATCAGGATAACATTATTGCATTTAGTGAAACATGTTACCATTTGCTAACATTCTTAGACCTATATTTTTTTAGAAAACTCAGACTCATTAAGCGTGGGGTTTTGGTTTTTTTGTTGGTGGTTTTTTTTTTTGGGGTCCCTTTACACTTGCTATGCCTCCTTTCCGGATTATAATAGGTTTAGTTTTGGGCTAGGTGTTTGTGAGCCTCCTGAATACTATTCTTCCTTTGTCATAAAGGGGACATCAATAGCTGAAATTCATGTATCATTTTCTTTTTCAGAAGAGTGACGTATAAGACACTGAATGTAATTTCAATATAATTTCAGCAGGGCAGGATAAATCCTTAGATGTTCTTCCAGTCACTAATTTCTGCTTTGATGACATGATTATTGTTTAAATGTAGAAGAAAGCAGGAGAGTTTTTATACAGTGTGGGTGTTTTCACCTGCTGTATGTAAAAAAAATAAAAAACCCACAGCTTGAAGCACATCAGAGAAGCAGAGATAGTTATGTTTTGCGGAATCAAACTCTATAACTCCGTTAAGGGTTATAAAGCAGGTATGCGTTTATTCGCCGGCGGGTGCAAGGGGGTAATCCTCCTAGCTCGCACCCCGAACAGTCTAACAAGCAGATAGATATAGTGTGAAGACATGCCTATTCATAAGTGCCTATTACATATTCATGACCTTCCCTGTTCCTTAATAATAATTAGATTTGAGAAGCTTCTTCTATACTTGAGCAGGCGCGATGTTGTGGTCTGGGACTTAGGGCTGAAGTCACCTTCATCTTCCTTAAGAACTGACCCTGAATTCAAACTGTGCACAGGCGCAGTCTCATCCTGGTCGAGCTGCAGTTGTTATCTGCATTCCAGCTTCTCTCCTATCAACATCCAAGGTCTTCAAGGCCTTTGCTAGCAGACAATGTATATTTCAGTAAGCTAAGCTGTCTAAGTTTACCTAACATTTCTGCAGTTTTTCTAACGTTTATGCCTGCACATCAGTTAGGTATTGGTATATCATGCAAAAAAAAAAAAAAACTTAAAAAAAGATATAAATTAATAAATTTTTTTTTTTTTAATCTTAAAGCTACGCAAAAAGTTCTCAAGGGGAAAAGTAGATTGTGAACAGGGAATACTTCAGTTTCTTACAAAGGATAATCAATAATAAATACAGAGAATAAGGACAAATTATCCCATTTAAGTCTGTAAGGAATAGGATCACACATTTGTATGCAGGCCTTCAAGTAGCCAGACAGCTTTTTACAAATACCAGTTCCCATATCACACACAGCACCTTCCTTTAGAAGTCATTATGACTATTAATCTCACCTAATGTATACATGGAGTGACACCGTCTACCAGGATATTTGCACCCAAAAGAAATGAGAATCCTCAATTAATTTGTTTTCTGAATACACTGAAGACCCCAAAACATCCAGGACCAAATATTTCATTGGAACAAGTCTTGTTCTAAAATTTTTACAAGCAGTCTTTCATATGTCTTATAGCCAGTGCTACCAAAGGTAATGTATCTGTGTTACTAAGCATGAAAAGAACCAGTGCAGCATCTCAGATAGATAAAATGCATCTAAAATCTTAGAAGACTGTGGTAATCACAGACATTTGTATTTTTTTGTTTAAAATGACCTGACAATTCAACAGAAGGAAGATTCAGGGCAAACTAAACTGACGCCCACCTATTCAGACAGCTATCTGGAAAGATAAATAGAGATTTAGAACAGTTGATACTACCCAAGATTCAGTCTCTTGCTTATTAGAGCCAACATCGAACACACGGGGTCAGCTGGACCTGAGTAGAACTTCAATCAGACATGCCGGCAGGCAGCAAGATTTTGTTTGCTCCTATTCTTGGAGCCACCTGCTCTGAGCTACCTCACCTGCAGCCACAGAGGTATTTTTGGAGTATGGAATTTCCAGCCTTTTGGTTTCGGTGTTCATAGAGAGCCTCCCAGACAGGTTTACCCTATAATTCTAATTGAGCCCAGTAGAAAATGTTAAGATTTGAACATTTCTTTCAAATTGGAAGGCAACCAAATTTTTGAAAGCTTCCTTAAAATGGAATTGTCTTTCTCTACCCATACTGAAGTGCTGGATGAAACATCAAAGACAAATATCAAATTGGCCACCCTGAGCCTAATGTTTTATTCATTAGGTGTGTCGTCCCCCCCGCCATTTGTTTGGCTTATTCCCTTGCTCAACAAAAATTATTTCTAGATTAAGACATTATGTAAGAGTGTTTCATATATGGACAAAGTTGTTCTGTGCTTCACCATCCTTGATATTTCTCAGTACAAAGATACAGGGACTCAGTGAAACAGGAGTTTGCATTCTGCAGCTGAATTACTTTAAAGGAACACAGATGGAACTTTAGATGTAAAGCCATATTTTTAGCCAAAGCACAGTTGAAGCAATGTCACCCAATGTAGTTAGAGACATATACAAAGACGCTTGCAATAATACACATTTATCACTTCTAGTGAATGGCTGATAAAGTACCCTATGTACCCTGTCTTTGAGAAGTAACGTCATTTAAAATACATGTTTTTCCTTTAATAGGAGAGAATATTATATTCCCATACATGGCCTAATATTACTGTTCATTTGGTTAGTACTCAAAGTGTTCCTCCAGTTTTCCTTTGTAAGTACCTGTGTGAAAACTGGTATTTTCATGGACAATGTGTAATTGCTCCAGGGTGAAACATTTGGCATTTCTGTCAGAGAAAGCAGATATTCATTATAAGAATTGTGAAATTCCACCTCCAGAGCACAGGTGTGAATTTCCATACATTTGCAATTGTCAGAGGGAATGTTCAGTGTTTTCATGGTAAAATGATCATTTCCAACAGCAAAATCCCCTCATTTCATGAAGGATTTGAGGTGGGATCAGAACCATTTGCCTTTATCCCAAAGTATTGCTATGATGTTTCTCTGGTATGGAGAAATTTTATTATTTCTGGCACACTATATAGCTGAGCTGAAAAAAATTAAAAAATATCTTATTAAAATAGGAATTTGAAAGCGCTGAGCCAGGCAGGAGTTTGGATACAGTTCCCTGCACAAACCCATATCCACAGTTCTCAGTTCGGGGCTTGATGTCCCAGCACATCAGTGAGGTGCTGGATAAATCTTCCTGGAAGGATGAATATATACCCCTAGAACAATTTGATCAAGGAATAGCTTGTGGGTGTATATAAGGGCAGCAGTGACCCCTTGGCACTGTAGGTTGTCTGTAGCTTTGAAACCTTAAAAACCCACTGGAAGCAACTCCTCAACAAGTCCTTCTCCATTACAGAATATTACTGTTACAACTCTGTGAAAGCTGAAAGACCTAGAAGATTGGTTAAACGTTGGAGGCTTTGGAGCCTCTTCTGGAAAAATGCTGGATTTTGTATTTTATATTTCTGGTAAACAGAATGCAGATCTTGGGAACAGGATAGGAAGAAGTATTTCTAGTAAGAAAGACTTAAAGAGAGAATCATCCAAGGAGGGAACATGGGAAGGAAAAGGCTTCTTCTTGGAAAGCCCATTGCCACCAGTAAGGAGAGCACTGTTTTTCCAAAGAAAGGATGCCATGGGACAGCCAAAGGACTGCTGCATTTAACCTTAATGACAATAAACAGCCATCAGAAGCTGGTACGTGTTTTCTGAGACATTTAATATTTTAGGAGATGGAAACATGCATTTCTTTTCTCTGGAAGGTTTCATACTTCATAGTAAGAAGTCTTCAATAGAATTTTATAAATGTATAAAGAAAAGAAAGTCAGAAACAACTTTTTGAAAGCTTTTCTTCTTGCCTTCCTCCCCAGTTGAAAATAAGAAAAGGGTTGGTAGCCACTTAGGGGTGGAGAGTGGGTGGTCAGGGTGCAAAATGTTAGATAACTGAGCAGTTTAGTTGGCTCTGTTGTGTATCCATGACTACACCTTGAGTTATCTCCAGAAACAGCATTTAATTTATCTCAGAAAAGAAAAATGTTATTTTTTTAATAAATGACAGAGCCTCACCTACTGTTGTTTTACTGTATACATTTCTAGGTATACGTACACGCTTAATGCAAATATCATCCATTAGTGTATGGATGGATATCTATTTATAGGAGCCCTAATTATGGATTGTAATCCTGTAGTGTGCATGTTTTGCATACATACGCAACTGCTTAACTTGCAGTTAAAGTCTTGAAATAGAAGTGGATTTCTTTCCATTGCTCTGTGACTCAGGCTTTCCTGGTTAATGTGAGCACACACACCTCCAAAAAGTTCCCCAGGGAAAGAATACATTTTTTCAAAAATGCCCTGAAATGTTTTTGGTCAGCAGTTGACAGAACACATACTAATTTTGTTAGCAACACCAGGGTTTACAGTCACAGAGATTCCATCACCCATTAGTTCCCAGATTATCTGACATGTTACATTTTCCACCTAGGCTCTCCCTGCCCTTGTGTAAAGGAGAACAGAATATCCCAGCAGCATGAACATCCTTTGAAATGGCAGAAGCTTTGCAGTTCAGATAGAAAAGTTTAAAAATAATGTGGAAAATAGGATACACCTTGTTCTCATCTTGACTAAGTTGAACTGCAGGGCTCAGGAATTTTAGTGAAGGTACTCACAGAGAGAGAGAGAAACAGAATCATAGAGTCATTGAGGTTGGAAAAGACCTCTAATGGTCCCACCGTCAGCCTCACACCACCATGCCTACTAAACCACATCACAAAATGCCATGTCTACAGTTGTTTTGAACACCTCCAGCAAAGGAGAATTCGCCACTTGCAGCCTGTTTTGATGCTTGACCAGTATACATAAGGCTTTTAAAAATGCCAGCTTCACATGTCTCTTTGTTATTTGCTTTGCCTTTACTTTAGTTTCCCACAAACTGGAATTCCCATTGCAAAGGGAATTCTTGAAAGAACTTCTCTGAAATCCCATGTCCAAAGCGGGAGGCATATTTTGGAAATGACTAAGTGTATTCTTGTAACTTGTCACAATCAGAAATCAGTATCACATTTTGCAGGTGATGTCTTGTCTTTCAAGTGCTGCCAGTTACTAGAGTTCAGTTTGGTGTGATTTTAAAATAGCAGTGGAACTGTGTCAAAACTACAAGGAAAATACACCTTGCACAAGCAAAGCAAATTGAAATACCTAATAAAACATGACAGCTGGAGAAAAGGACCAATTCACGTGCTGCATTGAGAATGGCAACAAGCTTCAGAAAGCTGTTAGCTAGCACCAGTTGTTCTGTTCTGTCAGTTTAATAGGTGATAAAACAAAAATGGGTAAGGAAACGCTCCCTATTAGAAGTACACTTATTTCCACAATTTCATGATAGTGTTTTGATAATGCTTTTAAACATAATTCTCAAAAATATGGTTAACACTGTCTTAATAAAGCTAAATAGAAATTAATTTATAATTTTCTCTTTGATTATTAGTTTCTTCAAATGAAGTAAAGACATCTTGTATAGCCTGATTTTTTTACCCCCTTTTTACTTGATTGTAATACAACAGCTGATGTGGTTTTACTTGCCCCCCAAAGATGGATTTGAGACTAGTCAAGTACAGGACACAGATGTGAATATTGATTGTCTGCTTTTTAAGTTGTACAAAATATTTGATGACCAGGTGCTGAAATGATTATCATTCTTTTATTTTTTTTGCAAACCTTAGATAAAGAGCTTTAGCTGAAAATTCTGACATTTTCTAAACAATATGTTTGTTTCATTTGTGATGGTATTTTTGAAAGATGAATGTTTATCAAATGATAGTAAGCATTGATAACTCACAAATGAGAGAGAACAGCTTATTCTTTGTACTACAAAGCACTCTACACCAATCTCATGATGTATAAATTTTCACAAACTCACAAAAAAGTCTGTTTTGTTTTAAATTTAAATTATTTTGGTTTGTTTTATGTTTGGCCACTGAATGGAGAAAGGAAGGAAAACTTGAACTTTTCAGTTTTAAATACTGAAGCACTGAATAGTTTCATATGATTTACTTAAAGAAGAGATTTTTTTATAAATCTGTACAAGAAAAAAACCCAAACCTATCCTTTCTACCACCTTGAGAGAAGCAAATCCAGAATCCAGGACAGGAAAGAAGCACCAGAAACTGAAAAAAAATAGCAGATTTGATTCACTACAGTGTGCCTGAAAAATTAAATTCAAAGAGGGTGGGTAGAGCATGCTTTTGAGCTTTCTCCTCTCCTCCTGCTCCCCTCACCACCATTAGTATCTGGAGTGTAGCTATACTCCTACCTCTTTTCAAAAGTCACCTGCTATGCTTGCCCGCATATATACATTAGTTCAAGCAGGATGTGCAGTATTACATGCTACAGAATATCTCAGATAAGATCAGGCTTCTGCTGCTTTGAGAACAAGTTTTCAGAACTTAAAAGCATGCACAGGTATTGGATATAGTGTGGCAATATTTGAGTTTAAACTGTATATATGGTAAATTTATTATACCCATTAAAAGCATGGGGTTTATTTATGGTATGCAATTTAGTATTTATGTAAGATAAAATAATTCCTTATCAAAATCAACAGAGTATTAGGAACACATACTTCAAAAATGTATTTCAGAACAGACAAGTTTCTCCCTGAATATTTGGAGTATGTGCACAGGCATTATGCACAGACTCAAACACTTCTAAGTTCTTTTCCAGACATATGTTCTCTAAGAAAGAGCCATACAATGCTTTGGGTGTTTGCATGATGCTAGGACAAAAATATATTAAATAGTCTACTTTTTTCCTCAGAAACATCACTGCAGAGCTGAGGAAGCTAAATACTTTGCTAAATACAAGTGCCAAAATCCAATAGCAAAAGAGAATTCTGAAATGGTGCAAACACTTCTGTCAAGTTAATATCAGTACATATTGTTGTTGCTGCTAACACTGGGAGGCCAGGCTATATCATCTGTGGACTTTCTTCAGCACTGGCTCAAAGAGTATTTGACATGCAGTTCTTATTATTAAATTAATAAAAAGACTTGCCCTGGAAAAAAAAGAAACTTGTGTAAGTCTGAAATTCTCTTGAGTTCTCTGAAATGACAGGTATTCCTGAAAGTTAAGTTTATCACAGAGGTAGGAAAGAAAATATTGTTTGGAGCTAGGATGTCATAGGCAGTTTCTGATAAATTAAACTTGAGATGAAGAAGTATGAATATGCCAGCTACTAATTTTCCAGAATGCTCACCATTCTATCCTTAGAAATACAACCAGGTTGAGTACACGTCAAACAGATACAGAAGTCTTGTAAAGCTTAAGTATTTTTTAGACTTCGAGATTGCAAAGTATACAACCCACAGAATCCTCATTATCAGTTAAAACCTTGTGCGAATTTTCTGTTTTCACATCACATGGGAGTGTGAAACAAGTACATATCAAATGACTGGGATTAAATTTGAAGAGCCAGACTGGAATAACTCCACTGACTTTTTACAGTTAGGCGGCTTTACATCTCTTGAGACTCTGGCCTAAGGTGCATATTCATCTGTTTAAATTATTTCAAACATTCTACTAGTATTTTCTAATAATACTTTAAAAATGTGTTGCGGGCCTCAAAGTATGTTAATATAGTATTAGGTGTATCTTTTTCTCATATAGCATACTCAAAGGAGAAAAAAAAATTATTGTAACTGCAAACCTCATATTCCAACCCTGATACTACCTTACACTATCAAGAAGAAGGAAGCTTTCCAATAATACTCACATGAACTTCAGTTTAAGTCACAGAAAAGTAGTTCTTACTATCACATGTTCAAAACAGTCAAATTAATTATCACAGCAAGGTGTTAAATGGAATTGGAGACTGAAAATAAAAGGTTTAGGAGGCATATATGCTTATGGTTTATTTAGCATGAAAAGATTTTCAGGAAGTTAAATACACCTTATCTGTACCAACCACCTCCACCTACTTCCATCATGTATAAAATGTGTTGAACCTCAGATTTTGCTACCAGCTTCAGGTAGAATTGAGTCCTATGAGAAAGGCAAGTTTTAATTGTAAGTTCAATGCATTCTAATGGTGTATGAATCTTAAATAAAGTAAAGCAAGAGAACTCCAGAACAGCTTAATGCAACAGACTGTGGGAACAGATTTGTGATTGTACTTTTGTCTGCATCTCTATTTTCCAGGTATACCAGCTGCATCAGTGCTAGAGATTTCTGATTGACTTCACAAGATAACATATTTCCAAGTCCAATAAGGCAGCTTGCAAACTTCTGAGGAAAGCTCTTCAGACTCCTAGCATGCTCTCGTCTCCTTTATCTTCTCACGTGTTAGTGCTTTAATCATTACCTAGCAAGATTATATCATAATAATTGATTATTGATAATGACAGAACTCCCTCTTTTTTCCGTCTGTACTGCCTCTTGTGAAGATACCCACTTTCTTTTAACTTAGCTAGCTATATAGATCAATATTGCTACAGAGGCATGCAAGTCAGCACGGCTGCAAAAGCAACATTAATTCTCAGCTGCGAGCCTGCGGCGAGCTCCTGGAATAGCTGTGCTAACTGGCTAACTGGTTAAACTCTGTCTGCAGTGACCACTGAGCAGACATGCCTTGTGTCATCAGAGGACAGAAGTATCAAAAACATAAGAATAGTAAACACAAAGTTGGAACTCTATATATATCCTAAGGATGCTGCTGCTCATTGATAAAGAGCCAGAAGTTATAGATTTCCAAATTCTAATAAAACCCAAAAGAAGTTGGGTAGCTAATACTCTTTCAAGATCCTATTTTTTAATTTCATACAGAATGATCAAGTAGTTCATAGATGTGAGAACAACCTAAATCTTGAGGATAATTAGAGAAGTTTCTACCAAGTCTCACCTTTGTTAGTAAAGTAATTATGTGCAAAAAAGAAAAAAATCTAGGGATGACTTTATATTGACTGTTCTTACCTCTTTATTAAAATCTCTTCCTCTCTCTATCCCCCACACTGAGCTTTCACATCTAACTCTGATTTACCATCATCTAGCTTCACATGATATTTAACTGAATTTACACAAACGTAAAAAACTAATAAAAACCACCACCTGTTCACAATTATATCCTTTTGTCTTTTATCTCATCTACCTTATTGTCCAATTCTACTGAATCCATATGGACTTTAAATGTTCTTAGATCTGTTTATCTATGTTTTCCATCAATGAATACATTAAGTACATTTCTGAAAAGTGTTTATCCACCAAGTAATTTCTCTCTGCTGGCACAGACTTGACCACTGTATGCCTGAAAAATAAATGGCTGCCTCAAGCAAATAGGTTATGGCTGAAGTAAAAATAACCTTCCATGACGCATTCAGCTACCACATTTTTGGCCACAACTGCTAAAGATTTGCAAATTTGCAAGTATCTGAAAATATGGATCTTTAAACTTTCCTTTAATGAATCCAAACTTATTTTATAGCAACAGGCATATTGACCTTGATATCCTACTTTACAGTTTAACAAATTTTGCATGGTTTGCCAGAGTTTGGTTCGACTTCCTCTGTGGAGCTATTGTATTATAATTAGGTGAACTCCTGCAACATAAATGGATGTACTATGTTGATTGTCCTTCAGTATATACAAAAAATGCTCAGATTGCTAAGTCTGGTATGACAGTGCTATTATAGGTTCAGGATTATTAATAGATAAACATAATACTTCTCTGTTTAGCAGTCAATATTCTTCAAATATTCAAAGTATTAAAATGCTTATTTTACTTGTGCTATTTTTGAGAATTATGTATTTTCCATATTCTTGTTTTGCTATGAAATCTTGTGCAACTTCCCACCTTTAATGTTGTGTCTCCTCTCCTTGTGCCTAGCAATTTATTATTCTACATTCTCCTTGACGTCAGATGGGACTACTAATATAGTAGAGAGTCATTCCTGTATATAGCACAACTCTGTGTTTAAAAAATTCAATATATAAGGGGAAAAAAGGAATAGTATAAGGATGTAGATTTTCTTAATTTATGTTGGAAAACTATGTTCTAATTCACAAGAGCTGCTAAAATATTTCCTTCCATAAGCAAGAAAAAAAGAGAAGGTATTTTACAATTCTTGATTATTTCTGCCTGTAAATGGGTTGCTCAGCATACCTTATTTAATAGAACCATAGAATGGTTTGGGTCGGAAGGGACCTTAAAGGTCATCCAGTTCCAACCCCTTTGCCGTAAGCAGGGTCACTTCAATCAGGTTGCTCAAAGCCTCACCACTCTGACAGGAAAAAAAATTACTTGCTCCTTAACAGAAATTTCAGAAAAGGTGAAAGAGACAATCTGACCAAAGTAACTTAGGACAAGTTTGTTCAAATTCTGTTTCCTCAGGGGGCAATTTTAATCCACATTCTCTGTGTCACTTAAGCAATACGATTGCAGGGGAGATATCAACTCAGATTTCATAGAAAATGTTTTTGTAGTAAGAGAAGGAAGAGGAGAGGGAAAAGCCCTCCCTCTTTTGCTCATAAAGCTAACTATTTACAAGACAAGATATGAACACCATAAATATGAAACATGTAATTATGGTTCATAGTTGTTCTCTCCATTAACAGGGAAGAGAGGAAAAAAAAAATCAGAAGGAAGGGCATCTAAGGCTTGTTAAAAAACTATATGAGCTCTACAGAAAACGTGGTCCCACTGACACCAGCCAAAATGCCTACAGGGATGTAATTTGCATTTGCTTTTGCATTTATTTTTTTTTAATATTAAGATAACAAGTGCACAGTCCACTTCTGCTTAACAGATCCAACTCTAGCCGGCTGCTTAAGTGCTGACAAGCAATATCAATGTGATCTTCCCTTATCTGTCAGCATGCAGACATCACTGGTCCATTTTGCAACGTGTGGCAGCCTGACTTAAAGGCAAAGTTTGCTGGGTTTTCCCTGCACCTTGGAGAGGCTTTTGGCAGCAGCATCAGGAAGATTGTGCTGTGCAATGCAGAAGACAAAGAATATACAAAGGCTTACAAACAGGTTTCCCCTGTTCTTAGTTGAAATACTAAAAACTCATCCCTACACAGTGTTACTAAGGCATGAATTTAGAGCAAGAAAATTTATCTGCACCTCTATTTTCTTGTCCTGCTTGTCCTGCTAGGAAAGTAACTGAAGTGTCTATGCTGTCGAGCTCAGCATTCAAAATGTTGTTTGTGGAAAACAATTCATTATCTACACAGAAATCCTACTCAAGTACCTATTCAAAGAGATTTCCTGATTAAACCACAGACAACGGGATATGGATTTGCTCCAGAAAAGTAGGAACTATTTTCAGCAACAAGAGGCAGCAAAAAGATGAAAAAAATGTTTATGACAGGGGAGGAGGAATACAGGGATATGGGAGAAAGGTTTGTTTGCTTATCTTGTAGGAGAGCAGAATGGGAATTTAATCACCCAAAAAAACCCCAAAACCAAAAAAAACCCCAGAACCTAAAAAAAAATATCCCTCTAGCAGGAGAAAGTCATACCGTTTCGCCAGTGTCATTTCTTTCTACAGTTGTTACCCATTTCTTTATAGCAATTCCATCAAGATATGTATATTTTCTGAAAACAAATATGCTGCTTCCCATCCCCCAAAATGATGCATTGGCAAAAGAACTTTAATGCAAATCAAGACTGATATTGTTTTTTCCTCTTTCAGGAACTATTTTTTCTTTTTCAAAATAAACTCTGCTGAAGACAATGGAAAGCAATAAATTGAATATGCCAGTTTTCTTGTAAGCACAGTATTTTTTAGAGTACTTTCAAAGTTGGAAAATCCAAAATATGAGTTATAAAGGTATCTTAGTCCACAATCAATCTATCATACTAGCCTACTTTTAGACAAACCTGTTAAGGAAAAAGAAAAGAAAATGAAAGTAAACTTAAAGTGAGAGAGTGCAATAGCTTTTATTGTGTGAATAGTCCAAAGAATGAACTTTCTAGACCTACACAGAAAATGAGAAGGGCGAGCTTGTAGGAAAATGTTTCATTTATATTCACGGTAACAAATCACACTGGTTCACCCTATATAGCTACAGACTGCCCTTCCACTTTGAGCAACAAACCAAAATGGTCTTAGGAAAGGTGAATGGAAATTTCCATAAACAGATTTCACAGGTGAGATAAAAGAGCAAGCATACTGAAGCTTTAGCTAAGACTCTCTGCTCTCTGCAGGGTCCCAGCAGTGGCACACTGAGAAAATCCCTATCAGCAATTCTTATTCATCTTCCACTCCCTACCAGCTCTAATAACACCTGCTAAATTTATTTGCACGTTCTGCTGTAGGAAATAAAAAATGCTTTTTTGAATGATGCATTTTAAATGTCATCTGGAACGCAATGTCCTTTATAAAAGAGCAAAGTAAAATACCCTTCCAAGGAAGTCACGATATTAAAGATTAGCACAGTGGTCCCATTCTTTGTGACAAATTATGTAAGAGCATCTCATCATATCCCTGCAGTTGTGTTGTTCACAGGCATACAATTGTTTTATGGATCCTCTCTGGTTTTCTGTAAGCCTCGGGGTGCCATTCTTTTCTGTGCTCCCCTTCCACCTGGTTTCCGTCATCATGTGTTTTTTCTTTAACAGCAGTGCCTGTGGCTTGCTCATTTCCTCCATTTATCAAAACTTCAACATTGTTCAAAGGTATAGGAAAAAAAAAAGGAGAAAAACCTCAAATCTCTCCAAATACTGAGATACCATAGCTGTGAAAGAGTGCTGAAAAAGCAAGGAGACAAGCAGCTTACAGGCAGAGCTTCATGGATGTGTAGGGATTCTCAATAGATTGGCATTCCTCATCATCACTGAATTGCCCTTTGCCTTTATTCCTTGTCACACCACATCCTACTGGACTATTTTGTATCAGAAGCTTTCCAGTGTCAAAACACATGCATCAATGGAATTAAGTTACCAGCCAAAGAGATTTTTGGCAAGAGGTGAATTTGGGTGACTATTACTCATCACAATTAAAGAATCTAAAATTACTGCATTAGTAATCAGTCAACTGCTTGTTTGTCACTCCATCCCCGAAATTACACACCTTGCACACATGGTGCCATTTCAGGAAATAATATAAAATCCATGTAGATCATCTTATATAATTAGGATGTTCTTAGTAGAGTGCAGAATCCTCCCCAGTAATAAAGTGTGTCCTATAGTCACAAGTTCCCGCCTTTCTATAAGCACATACCCAGCCTGGATTTATAACCATTTATAATGTAATTTAAAATGTTATATGCACACAGTGAATTTCAATACCACAACGTGGCAGTTAAAGGAGATTGCCTGAAAGTTGATGTGTTTTGTTGAAATTTACTTGCAAATTAATTCTGATCTCCTGCATGACTGGTACATTAGATGAGAGTAGAAAAGTAGGACAAATCCTCATGACGAGACAAATGCTAAGCTTGAGGGGAGAAACACTAACTTAAAGAAAGCACTACAGGCCTTTAAATCAGCAACCTTCCACTACTGCTACCATAAATTAAAGGTCAGGACAATTGCTTGTTAGTTAGTCTTGTTTCACTGCAGCTTTTTGAAGCCTGAGCAACTACGGTACTATAAACAAAAAAATCTGTTTGGGACTGCTGTGCTTGTGGTTCCTTGTGGTATATGCTGAGATTCATCCTAGAAAAGAAACTTCCATTTCAGCCTATCTGAATATTCTGGATCCATGCCCACTGATAAATGCTCTTGTTTATAAGGCACTTAAAGTTATTATGTCTGTCTTTTGTATCTGCTAAAAAGTGTTGGTCTCATACAACATAGAACAATCAATCCCATTCATGTCTATACAGACGCCCTAAGAATTTTATTAGCCTTTATATAGACGTAAAAAAAAAACATTAGTAATCAGACACCAGCTGATTCACTTCACACAGACAAATTTAATGAACTGTCTCCTTCATTTATGTGACAATTTCCTCCCTTCAAAAATCAGAGAGACAGTAAGATCTTTAAGACTTTAAAGAATGTAAAGAATAGAACAAAACCAAATAGGTTGTATGACTAAACACAGTTTGCAACAAGGTTTCTAAAAGATCATTTGAGCCAATAATCAGTGTACAAAGAATATGTAATCAACTGGAAATGCCTGATGGAAACCANCTTTAGCTAAGACTCTCTGCTCTCTGCAGGGTCCCAGCAGTGGCACACTGAGAAAATCCCTATCAGCAATTCTTATTCATCTTCCACTCCCTACCAGCTCTAATAACACCTGCTAAATTTATTTGCACGTTCTGCTGTAGGAAATAAAAAATGCTTTTTTGAATGATGCATTTTAAATGTCATCTGGAACGCAATGTCCTTTATAAAAGAGCAAAGTAAAATACCCTTCCAAGGAAGTCACGATATTAAAGATTAGCACAGTGGTCCCATTCTTTGTGACAAATTATGTAAGAGCATCTCATCATATCCCTGCACTTGTGTTGTTCACAGGCATACAATTGTTTTATGGATCCTCTCTGGTTTTCTGTAAGCCTCGGGGTGCCATTCTTTTCTGTGCTCCCCTTCCACCTGGTTTCCGTCATCATGTGTTTTTTCTTTAACAGCAGTGCCTGTGGCTTGCTCATTTCCTCCATTTATCAAAACTTCAACATTGTTCAAAGGTATAGGAAAAAAAAAAGGAGAAAAACCTCAAATCTCTCCAAATACTGAGATACCATAGCTGTGAAAGAGTGCTGAAAAAGCAAGGAGACAAGCAGCTTACAGGCAGAGCTTCATGGATGTGTAGGGATTCTCAATAGATTGGCATTCCTCATCATCACTGAATTGCCCTTTGCCTTTATTCCTTGTCACACCACATCCTACTGGACTATTTTGTATCAGAAGCTTTCCAGTGTCAAAACACATGCATCAATGGAATTAAGTTACCAGCCAAAGAGATTTTTGGCAAGAGGTGAATTTGGGTGACTATTACTCATCACAATTAAAGAATCTAAAATTACTGCATTAGTAATCAGTCAACTGCTTGTTTGTCACTCCATCCCCGAAATTACACACCTTGCACACATGGTGCCATTTCAGGAAATAATATAAAATCCATGTAGATCATCTTATATAATTAGGATGTTCTTAGTAGAGTGCAGAATCCTCCCCAGTAATAAAGTGTGTCCTATAGTCACAAGTTCCCGCCTTTCTATAAGCACATACCCAGCCTGGATTTATAACCATTTATAATGTAATTTAAAATGTTATATGCACACAGTGAATTTCAATACCACAACGTGGCAGTTAAAGGAGATTGCCTGAAAGTTGATGTGTTTTGTTGAAATTTACTTGCAAATTAATTCTGATCTCCTGCATGACTGGTACATTAGATGAGAGTAGAAAAGTAGGACAAATCCTCATGACGAGACAAATGCTAAGCTTGAGGGGAGAAACACTAACTTAAAGAAAGCACTACAGGCCTTTAAATCAGCAACCTTCCACTACTGCTACCATAAATTAAAGGTCAGGACAATTGCTTGTTAGTTAGTCTTGTTTCACTGCAGCTTTTTGAAGCCTGAGCAACTACGGTACTATAAACAAAAAAATCTGTTTGGGACTGCTGTGCTTGTGGTTCCTTGTGGTATATGCTGAGATTCATCCTAGAAAAGAAACTTCCATTTCAGCCTATCTGAATATTCTGGATCCATGCCCACTGATAAATGCTCTTGTTTATAAGGCACTTAAAGTTATTATGTCTGTCTTTTGTATCTGCTAAAAAGTGTTGGTCTCATACAACATAGAACAATCAATCCCATTCATGTCTATACAGACGCCCTAAGAATTTTATTAGCCTTTATATAGACGTAAAAAAAAAACATTAGTAATCAGACACCAGCTGATTCACTTCACACAGACAAATTTAATGAACTGTCTCCTTCATTTATGTGACAATTTCCTCCCTTCAAAAATCAGAGAGACAGTAAGATCTTTAAGACTTTAAAGAATGTAAAGAATAGAACAAAACCAAATAGGTTGTATGACTAAACACAGTTTGCAACAAGGTTCCTAAAAGATCATTTGAGCCAATAATCAGTGTACAAAGAATATGTAATCAACTGGAAATGCCTGATGGAAACCAAAGTCTACTGAAGAAAAAAAAAACAACAAATGAACAAATGCAGCACACACACACACCCACCATGTGTGTTTATTTGCGTGACTTTTAAAAATCCTCATGGAAAAATCCATTTAGGAACTAAAATCCATATAGCTTATCCTTCATAAATGTTTACACAGGGCTTAAATATCATGCACTTACATAGATGAAAAAAGATTTTTGTACCTCTCTGGAAAAGGTATGATAGAAGGCTGAAAAAATAATCCCAAACCTGGGAAATAGATATTAAAATTATTCTAGTTGGTGAATGACTTTCGGTGTTTCAGATGAGTACTTGTTTTCTATAATAGTTATGCTCTATGCAGCAATGAGGAAATGCTGTGTCAGCATTACAGTATTCTTTTGTTGCTTAGAAAGCCTAAACCCACACATTTTGATTGGTATCTAACTACAAGATAATAATATCTATACATATATTCATAACCAGTTTAGCTTATTTTGTAACCGAATGATATTTCATATTTTTCTTTCTGATCCTTTGTAATATGGTATTTCCATATCCACATGCTTTAGGACAATGCTGATGGAAACTTCGTTAGAGAATAGGTGGATGAAGAGAACCCTGTCTATCCAGTCAGATAAATCGTTGAGTTTGCTTCCTTGAATATCTCATAAAAATTTGATTCCCTGACGACAAGCAGCGTGGACTGCCTAGCTCCCTGTCGGGCAGACACTCTGGCTCCGACAATACTGATAAATAAATGTGAGCTACAGAAAAAGTCAAATATTGGACCTCTTGTCATTTACACTGCTAAACTGTTGGTTTAGTTCTCATGCCTGTTTGGGACAGCTAATAATGTCTCCAAGACAATATCCTAGGCAATCTTTGAGGGACACCTAATATTTATATCAATATTATTTCTGCTTTCTGTGTGAGATCATCCTGGTCCAAGGCCTGCAGCTGTGGTTGCAAACAGCCTGTTCTAGCTGTCCATCAGTCTGGATGGCCTGCCTCAAAGTCAGGGCTCACTTCCCAAAGATTTTTTAGTGTTAAAGATTAAAGCATGCTCCCGAAACACATGGGGGGTGGGGGGGAAAGCAGTGAGAATTAAACTTCCAAATCCATTCCCTGAAGATGTCAGCCTAAGTCACAGCAGATTTTGAAGTCAGTGTATCTCAGAGTTGCTCACACCCTTTGCAGCGCATTTGTATTAGTAGGTATTAATGTGTTTTGGATTTACTGAGCAAACATCTCCAAATTCCTAATCTTTCAAGACAGTGCTGATTCACTATTTCCTTTCTATTAAACAGAATCCCAGCCGCATAGTTGCTTAAAAAATTAAACCAGTAGCATTGGAGATGATGCAATCAAACCTTGTAGTGTTTCTGAACTGAATAAATGTCTGTCAGTTAAAGAGGCCAAAACCAAAACGCACTCAACTCTCAGAACACTCCTAGACCACACATATGCTGCAGCTTTTCTGAATGAATGCACCTGGGGCGTAAACCTACACAACTGCTCAAAGTTCTTTACATTTTCCTGTTGATATCTTCTCTTATCCTTTTTTTTTCTGGATATCGATCCACAGATAAAAATGCGGAAGCAGAACAGAAACTTGGTTTTGATAAGAAGCGCAATGAACTGCCTTGTTCAGGGCAAGGGATGATTACAAGGGATTATATTGTGCTGTTTTTTCCCCCTAAAGCTCCCTGGCTTGAGTTCTAGTCCCAGCCAGTTACAGAAGTAGAGAGATTTGTGGCATAGGATTTGATTTCAAATGCTATCAGGAAAACAGTTTTGGAGGGAAGGAGATTTAGATTTGTATGAAGTGCTTCCTTCTGCCTTGATCTCACCATTCCAAACATTAATTTTGCTTCCTTGCATCTTTGATATAAATAAATGATTCCACTTGTGAAGACAAAAAAGTGCCTCTCTCAGTTGGATGTTACTTGTCCATCTGTCCATAATTATATGACTATCTGCAATATTTATGTTTATATTTATGAAGATCTAGCCCACCAAAAAGCACAACACAGAACACACCAAAGGAGCTCAGCAGAGTGGAAATAAATTAGCATGCTCACACCTAACCACTGCATATTTTTGACTTGGAGTATTTATTTCAATCTACAATTGCTTAGCATTCCTCAGAAGCTTACCGAATTTTTTTCTGGCCTGAATTGAAAGAGTTAAACAATTTCTCCTAAATACCAATATTCCCAGATGCTGTAACCAAATGTTACTAGTAGTTTTGAAATTGTCCTAAACCCCCAAATAAATATAACTAGTTTTAGGGTTTTTTTCCTTCTTCTTGGAAAGTGTGTGATTTGTTAGTTTTATTCTAAGTAACATTAAGAAAAAAGATTTTGTCAAAGGATCTACTGTATTAATGCTCTAATATTTGTCTATTCTCTTCTCTGTTAAATACTAAAATAATGATGGACTGAATACCACATCTAACCAGCCTACAATCTCCTTTATAATGTGAGGTCCTATGGTTCCTTAATAATGCACAATATAACTATTTTTCATAGTGTACAAACTATAGAATCGTAGAATCATTAAGGTTAGGAAAGACCGCTAAGATTATCAGGTCCAACCATCAGCCAAACACCACTGTGCCGACTAAGCCATGTCCTAAAGTGCTACATCTCCATGTTTTTTGAACATCTCCAGGGTTGGTGACTTCACCACTTCCCTGGAGTGCTTTAAGTTAAAGGAGAGGGTGAAAAACAGTGGTAAAAAAGTAAGTGAAAAAAAAAGAAAGGAGAATACTTAAGACAACAAAGGAAGCGTATATTTTCAGGGGGATTTCAAAAGGCAGAAAGGTGTCATAAAGTTATCCCAGATGCCAGGGATTCTCACAGCAGCTGCAAGTTGGTAAACAGAAAAGCGTGTAAATACCAATATGAAACGACAAGGCAAAACAGAGGTGAAAGTGGAGAGAGATGTTCCTAAAAATCTCTGTGCTGTATTTTGATATGTAAAGTAAAAGAAACCTACACTAAACTTGTGCACATAGCCTTTCACTAAAATTCTTAGTGCATTTTTAGAAGGCTCAGACGTTTTACAGAACATTGACGTTTCAACCCAGAAGTGCATTGTATAATCCCTGTGTATCTGGAGTTACAGGGAACAATGTATTCTTGAAGAATATATCCTTGAATAAGGTTAATACAGATTACCAAAACAAGCTTTTGTAAACTTCAGCAAGGAAGGTCTTGGTACAGGGAAACCAACACACAGAGTCATACATGCACACAAAAGCACAGCAGAACAGGAAAGTGGACAGAAATAGAGCTAAACTGTAAATAAAGACATCTCTCTGTATGTTAGAAAGTGGCATGATGCTAAAGGCTGCACTGCAGTCAACAGAAAGGAGGAAGCAGTAACAGCATTTGTCAGTAGGATGGAAGACGTTAGCAGCACAGAGCAGTGTGAATCCTTTACTTGGACAGATTGAGCCATTATTGAAAATGGTCAAGTTTATTGCTAAATAAATGGCATCTGAAGGGAGAGAGACAGCTATTGTGTTTACCTAAAATAAAAAGGCATAACATATGGCTCTACCCTCTGCTTTGTCACTGTTTGCAGCAGAGGTCAGCTCCTTGTCCGTCATCAATGTTGTAATTAATAATATCTCTAATTTAAAACTTTTCCTGAGTGGAATAGACAGAATGCTGTACTGTACTGGTACTGCTTTTACTGGTGGCTACATGGAACTCTTGCAAATTTAAAAAATGTGTGTGATACTGACCCCAGAGGAGTTTCTGTAAAACTATGATTATCTTGGAACCATGCAAATAGAGGGGAAACTTGAACTCAGCGTAAGCAACTATTCCCTAAATGTGAAGTCACTGTATGAGGTAGAGTTCTGCATCTTCTAAAAAATGTGTATTTATTAATGTGCTGTTTGAATACATAAAGGAGCATATGGAAGAAATAAAAAACAGGCAATGCACACTAGCATAGTCCAAAAGTACTTCATATGAGTCAAAAGCAACTAGAAAAATGAGGCTAATGCATTACAGATAGAAAGAACGTTAAAAAAGAGCATATTCAACATGCCTGTGATCCTACTCTTTCCACAACAGGAGGACAGACAGTACAGAGGCAGGGACAGGAGGAGCCAGGAGCATTTTCAAGAGGCATGAAATAGACTGGAGACAAAACTGAGAAAAAGACAGATTTTGGCTTACTGTGGGAAAAAAAAATCATAGAATAGTTTGGGTTGGAAAGTACCTTTAAGATGATCCAGTTCCAACCCCTCTGCCATGGGCAGGGACACCTCTCACTGCATCAGGTTGCCCAAGGCCCCATCCAACCTGGCCTTGAACCCTCCAGGGATGGGGCAGCCATAACTTCCCCAGGCAACCTGTGCCAGGGCCTCACCACCCTCATAGTAAAGAAATACTTCCTTATGCCCAGTCTAAATCTGCTCCTCTCCAGTACGTCTGCAAAATGTTCATCTTGATTTATGCAATAAATAGAAATGGACAGAAATTATTCAAATACATTTGTGATTCAGTTGTCAGTTTCAACAAAAGAATGGAAGAACTGAATTTCTGTGAATGACACTTAGAAGGCAAAATGATTTATCTGAGATATATTGATTTTCTTTGGATGTCAGCTGAGAATTACCATATCTCATAAAGCTGTATATACTAGTTATCATCTGCTGTTCTAACTCACTTTTCATGTTAACGTTCGTATAGGTGTTATTTTTGTTATGTATATACTTATGGAAATAAAATGGCATCTGCATTTCTTTTTAACTCAAGAATCAATTGAAATTTCAACACATTCAACTCAACGTACTTTGATATTCCATCAATCTGTTATCATTGCTCTAGTATGTTGTTTGAAATTGTGACTGTTGAGTCACTTCTTTAATAAAGGGGAAAGAAAACAGAGACAAAACAAAACCCCAGTCTCAGAATAAACAAACTAGATGGGTGGGAACAGGAAAAAAATGAGAGAGATCATTACAAGATCTAAGGAATGCCTGATGACTAAGAAATAAAGGCAAGAAAAATTAACAAGGAACTAATTTTTTTTTAAATAGTCAAAACATAGATCTAAATTTACTCCTCACTGTTAGAAGTTATACAGTTTAGAGTTGTGAAAGTCTTGGGGGGAGAAGATAAGTAGCTTTTGTACAACCATTCATAACTTCCTGAAGAATCCAAGAGCCAGTTATCCCTATAAAATTTATCAGAATGCTCATGAGCAAAGTCTTAAGTTTGGACATAGCAAAATTTTGAGCCTGCAAATAACTTTAAACAGAAGAACTTTGTAATTTAGTACTGAAAACTAAGGGTCTTCTGCTTTACTTAAAAAAATCAGACATTGGTACATCCTCACAGTGCAGGTTACAATTAACTTCTGGAGGTCTTGAATAACGTTGGGCCTGTAATGTTTTAGAGCTTGTGTACTGACAAGGGACTAAACATTATCCTTTTTGAGGAAAATGAACGGGGGAGACAGAAAAGAGTTGAGAGAAAGAGTGTGTTACAGAGGCTGCTGATCTTACACTAGAGAGAAACCAGCCTGTGTTTTGCAGACTGCTAAGTGTCAGTTTAAAACCTTACTTGAGAAATGGTTGTGTCACTCATATCAAGTAACAGATTGTACTCTCGGATGTAGAACCCTACTGGTCTGCCGAAACTGCAGCACAAAGCCAGTGTTGAAGTGAACAGAAAAGAGGTGTGTTAATGAATCCTCTTTTTTTGAGCTTCACAGCATCTCCTTCTTACCTGGAGGGCTTCTGTATAAGTGCTGACCTAGTCAAACTCTGCTTAGCTAATAAAAATCAAGCAAGACAACAGCCTTGGGTGATATTGCTGTAGGCAATTCAGATGCTTTACAAAAACCTGGTACTGAAAATTTTATAGCCAATTTTATTGGCACAACAACAGTGAAGAATATGAACAAAACACTGAATCAAATATAGAAGAGCATGAAGCATTTCTGAAAAACTGAAATCAAAAGAAAAAGAAAAGTGTGGGCTGAAGGAATGGAGAAAGATGGGTAACTAGAGAAAAGGTGTTAACAAGTGAGTGGCTCACAACATTACTAAAATTTATCTTGCCTTCCATATTTCCACTTCTATAAAGACGTGACTTGTTTTCAAATACCTCAGAAACAAGCACTTATCATATTTTTTTCTAGTCATAATTAGCATTTTACAAACTTCCCACTTGACTGAAATTAGTAGATTGTTAAAATTAATTTTACATTTTCAGTAAAGATTAAATTGTTGAATGTAAATTTAAAGTGTCACATTTCATTTAAAATGTACTCATGATTTTGTGACCTTTTTGTTTTAGGACTTATATGAAATATAAAAAAGCTAATTTTTAGCTGTGCTTTTACACAGAGGGCATGTGCAGATTTTATAAAATTATTAGTAATGTATCAGACTGAAATTACTTATGTGAGTTTCTACATATATATACTCAAGGCATTATTAACATGAATATTTTGATATTTGGAACAACACCTATCATGATCTTATATCACAATATCTTTGGTACTTTCCAATAGCCCCTTGCTGTAAATGTAATATATTTATCTACCTGTATAGAAGTATAAATAAAAATGTGCAATTACAAATTATTTGAAGTTTAAAAGAAATATGAATTTAAAAAAAAATGAATCTGTTTTACATATAAATGCCTCTCCAGCAGAGTAGATGGCATATCTTATTCCAATGTATTTCATTCCAGACCTAAAACCAAACCCATGAAAGTTCATGTCAAGCAAAAATGAGTTTTTTTATTAAGGCTGAACAACTAATCCCCTCTGTCTCCCAACAAATCTCAACAGTTATTTACCTGGCTTTATATCTGTTGCCATTTCAGTTACTTCAAATCCAATATTGAAAAAAATGTAAATACATTCATATCCCTATTTTCTATTTGGGCAAAAAAATTTGTAACAATGTTTTCATTAATATTATTATTTTACTTTTGACACTTTACAGCCAAAGGAAGATACATAGACTGTGGAACCTTTAAGAACTGAACTACGGGCATTGGTCTGATCATGCAGAGTCTGTATTTTCCATTAAAAGAAAGAGACAGTGAGAAATAACTTTTCCCCTAATTAGTTCAGAAGTTCCCATATCACAAATCAGTAGCAAACAGATTGTGAATGATAGCTGAATGTCATTTACTGTGATGGGGGTGGGGGATGCAGGTTTCAAGGAAATACGGTGTTCTATAAACTGATAGCTCATAAAGATGGAGATTTCCTTGCTAGATATTAGGATTTAGATGTAAAAAACATACAGTTTCTGAAGTTTTCAAAGCTATAATTCAAGGACAATGTAGGAGAATGGCAACAAGTTATGTATACAGCTAAAACAAATCACGTCTGTATATTAAAGCTTTAATGCTCTAAGTTATCCAGTTAACTTTGTTAACTTTCTATTTTCACACTTCTAAGTCCTTTATAATATTTTGTCTCTTGCTATTATCTCCAAAGGACTTTCATCCAATTATTAGAGCAGACACCAACTGCAGTAAAGCTGTGGTATGGGCACAGTCACTGAGTCCCAGCTATACATAGCTTAAGGAGCCAGAGAATGTGTATGTGAAAAGAAATAATAAAATGCAGTTATGCTTTTTTAATATATTATAGTGGTATGTTTTCCTACCTAGTCAAGTAAAAGTTTAATAGAAAAGTGTATATAATTAAATGATGTCATTTAGTAGAGTACAAGGTTATTTAGTTTGTTGATTCAGGAGACAGCAAGGCTCTACACAATGACTTGAATCCCTTTTCCATTAAGTGAAAATGTCCCTTCTGCTTTCTCTGCATTGTCGTTTGCAATTTTTATTATCTTACAGGGTGCTATTTTACTTTTTACCAGGGGACTAATTATTGAAAGCTCCTTTTCAGCCAAGATCCCTTACCCCCTATTTCTTGTGCATCAAAATGATAAAAATCTATCTGTAGATTTTTTAATTCCTGTAATTTGCTTGTGCAAACATTTCTAATTTTTTGCTGTGTTTTCCCTTCTGCTTATTATTAACCATCTTTTCATGCCATTATTCTCAAGACCAGGTCAGAAAGAAAAAGAAATTATAGTATAAGAGCTTTGTAAAGAAACTAGTTACAGCCTACAAGATTTACAAGGCAGCTGCTAGTTGCAAAATAGGCATATTTCTGTCATGTTTAGAGACCAATGAGTAGAAAGACCTGATGGGATAGATTTTTGTTATGCTACCTGTATCGGTGTTATGGTTTCTAACCTGACACAAGCTCTTGTTCTAGATCCTGGATGCTGAAAGCTCCTTTTGAAGGCTGGGAATAGAAACATATAGGTGGTGGGGAGAAAAGAAAAGCAAAACTAGTCATTTGAAAAGATTTTGTTTAAGCTAAACACTCACTTGGACTGAATCACAGGTATCTGACAGCTGGAGAGCAGCTAAACTATCTGATAGTTATCTCTGTAAATAGTTTTAAGACACCAAGACTTTGTGATTTAAGCAGGGATGCAGGTAAGAAACTCAAAGGTTAGAGTTTTATAATTTGAATTGAGATATGAAAGATGTGAGAAGACTGAGAAATTCTAGGTGATAATAGCTGACCTGACTGTCCTTTTTTTCTGCCTACAACCATTCTGTCAGTGACTATGTATGGGCAGGCACGTCATTTGACTCACCATAAATGCATCAGGGTCTCTTACCAGCTTGACAGTAGCGCAGCTGTTTTAATGCGTGGCCATAGCTTGCCACTGAATCTTTTAGAAAAGAGTAACTCACACTTGTTGTTATTCTGGTGATGTGTGACAGTGTTTCTAGTTATTCTGAGAACACATCCTTGTCCAGACATGACCTTTCAGTTACAAGAGCAAGATGAATTAAAGAAGGCTTTGAGTGAATGCTAGTTTTACTTTATGTGAATACTAAGAATTTTAACAAGAAGTTTTGTTAAAGTTTAGTAAGTTTGATATTAAATATCTCAATATCTTCTAGTTGACAATATATTTTTGAAGCTGGTTTAGGATGATAAGGTTTGCATGTCTGTATTTTTAACCTTATTTATTCCAGAACACCTTCTCAGAAATAGGTTGCACCCATGTATTTGGTCTTTTAACTAAATCCTTCAGTATTTCTTTTTTTATTCTGATTTCTATCTGTGACAGAAATAAGAGAGAAATTACTATGAACTTAAGACATCCTCTTTTAAAAGCAGATTTTTTTCAATGTCTTTTAATGAACTTCAGTTGTTCTAATTATGTTAAGTACTATTAATAACAGCAAAATCGTAGTAGAATAACAAGTTAAGGAGAATTATGATTTTCACTTAGTCTTTCTAACAGAGTAAAATTTTTAAGTACTACTACTTTAGGATACAATTTGGCTTCATCAGTGATTTTCTTCTATTAGATTTTTATATTTGAAATCTGATAATATATTCATTATAAAAAATCTCAGGCAATTTCTCTCACTATTGCAGTTTTTTTGCAGAAAGAACATATAAAACTGCAGGGGGGGGTTGGGTTTGGTTTTTTTTTCTGGATGGCATCTCTTTGTTTTGCTAAAAATTCCAAGAAACAAGCACATGGTTTTGAAATGTTAGAAGGACATGAGTGCTATTCTCTCCCTGAGGCTCACAGAAAGACAAATTTGGGAGCATGTTCTCTCTAAGAGATAAAACATGAAAAAATAGGACTGGCAACCTTTTGAAAGTAATCAAAATGTTCCTGCCTCGTCTTTCAAAATAGTTACCATGACTCTAAGAAAATAGAAAACTATTTTTTTCCTGCTGGAAACTTAAGAGAAATAAGGTATTCATGTTTGCTATGAAAAGAAAGAATGATCTTTAATTCTAAAGCTGTATTAGAAATAGTAAAAGCTGATGGAAAATGACAGTCTCTACTCAAAACAAACTATTATTGTTCCTCTGTTGCAAAGCAGAAGCCGAGAT